>JAVJIF010019222.1:0-58988 GCA_038442645.1 Agave tequilana
AAACTAACTTTGGTGGTAAATGATTTAGTTCGGGATCTGAAAAATCTCACAGTTCAAGTCGAAACTACTTATGTTTGTTAAAAGTTTTTTATTGAAAGAAACGCTGCACATTGTACCTCTCAGAGCCTGAGCCTGTACTATGTAGTACCATGAGTTAATACACTACTATAGATACTATAGACAAAGAAAGTAGCACAAAGAGTATACTTTGTAGTACTAGGTTTTTTATGTTGTTTTTTTTTTGGGGAGAAAATTTATAGTACCAGGAGTTAATACACATCTAAGGCCAAAGAAACTAGTACAAGAGGTATACTATAGTTGAAAAAAAAAACATCAAATAATCCCAGTAGCTCGAACTCAAACTCGAAAGAAAATAGTACAAAAATGGCTGCAAACAAGCAGTATCCAACAATCTAATGGGTTGAATTGAAACGAATCCGAGTCCGAATAAAATGGGTACAGTCGTATAGTCAGCATATTGGGTTCATATTGGGTATGAATACATAAAAGCATAAAAACTCCGGTCACTGGTGATTATGGTGTCACTGATAAGTGGTTTTTTTTTTTTTTAAACCAACTCAACTCAAGTTCGTTCCCCCTCAGAGTATGAAACTTTGAAATGATTAATCAAAAACTACAAATTTCATTGTAGGACAGTGACAAAACTTCATTGTTGTGTGAAAAAGGCTGAGGTGCAAATCTCACTTGGACGATGCAATCTATATTTCAGGGAGGAAAAAAAAAAAAAAGAAAAAAAAAAAAACTGAAGGTCTGTAAGCTTTAGGAAAATGACAAAGCCCGTATGACTAAGGGCGTGTTTGGTTTCAAGGAAGTGGGCGGAAGTAAGAAAATGAGGAGTATAATTGTTCAATTCTCTATCTATTCAAACACCAGAAAAGAAAAAAAAAGAAAACCCTTTTTTCTTTCTCTTTTCCTTTTTACAAAAATCACTTCCTCACTTTTAGGGTGTTACAGTTAATTTTGCAGTCATGTAAATCTCATTTATAATAAGTTGTAACTCAAAACAGTTAAATTTTGTGATCATGTATATAACTTGCATTTTAATTACAATTTAATTTTTATTTTTCCTAATTAATTTTATTTTAAATATTTTTTACGGTCAATATTGTTGTCAACTTTTTCACTTTCACTTTCACATTATCATCCAAACACCGAAAAAGACATAACATTTTTCAAATCACACTTCCCAACAACTTTCAAACACCGAAAAACTCACTAACTAATTCTCAAGTTCTAAAAAGAATTATTACTACTTTCTCACTTTGGCCCCTAACCAAACAGCCCCTAAATTGGGACTTGTGCGGTGTTGTGTCCACATTGGGCCCTGAACCCTCAACGAAAAGCTCAAGTATGATCAGTGGGATGAACTATTAGGCAATAAAGGCTAAATTGTTTCGTTCTATGGATGCAAGCTCGATGCGTACTTCCATTGGGCTGAAAAACGGGCCAGACAGATTGTGATTGTGAGCTGCGGCCTACTTTTCCTTTTCTTACATGGGAAGTGATTCACATATAGATTGGAGTACATAAAGATATACCTTTAAATATTTATCTCAATATCGGTTATTTAACCATTGCTCCTAGGTAACAAGTAACAACCTCCTATATTCACCAAAATTGTGTACATTCATATCAACATCCAAAATTTTAAAATAATCATAGTTCATGGTCATCAATTGTGTCCAAATCCTTGTCATGTCTCCTGATCGATTTGGCATTCGGGTTGTACATTCATAGGGATGACAATGGCCTCAGCAAGTTCTGGGCCCCGATTCTGAAATATTTTAGGCCTTGAATTGGGCCGCAACTCGGGTCCCCCGCCATAATTCAACCATAGACCCAGATCTAAGGCCTTCTGGCTGACCTTACGACTATTTATAAATAAAAAAAACAATAATAAAAAAGCCATAGAAACCCAAGTGAAATTTGTAAGACTCGTTGAAATTTTGTTACCTTTTTTTTCTTTCTCTAAAATCCAACATTTGTGTTGGTCCCTGGTGTCTCCGGGAGTCTCTGTCGTTTCTTCCTTCTCTCTCGAGCATTCTCAGCCATGAGTGGAGAGAAAGAAAAAAAAAGAAGGAAAAAAAAAAAGTTAATCCAAAACACCGTGATAATGACTAGGATTGCCACTACATTCTCAATCTTGAGCTCAAAAAATGAATCAATTCTTTCTTCCCCCTCTCTTCTCCTCTGTTTTCAGTGTCATCACAGAGCGCAGGCTGCTACGTTCACAGTGGTGAACAAGTGCGACCGCAGCGTGTGGCCCGGTGTGCTCTACAATGCCGGCAGCGACCCGATGGGCTCCACAGGATTCGTCCCGCGGACGCTTACAGTGCCAGCGGGCTGGGCCAGCCGCTTCTGCGCCCGAACCGCCTGCGCATTTCGATAGCCACAGAGTCGATCTTACTTTGCCCAGTGAATAAGATGTGGCATTTTAAGAATACAAAGCTTTTAAGACTTTTGAACCTCTTATAATAAGAGTGTCAATCTCATGTGTCAACACGACATTAATCCTCTTATAATATGTATATAGCTCACATACAAACCAAACTGTTTGCGGAGGTAATTGCACGACAGATGATTGCGGGTCCAATCAGATCGAAGTGCAATGGTGCCACCGGCGACCTTAGCAGAGTTCAGGCTCAATGGGGATGCTGGAACGGATTTCTACGATGTCAGCCTTGTTGACAGGTAATGTATCCAAATTCAATATTCTAACTGTTATGAAATTAGCTACCAAATTAGAATCTTAATCTGAAGAATATGTGCGGGAAAAAGCTCAATTTTCAGTTTTTTATCAGGTTGTATCTAATAAAATATTCTTTTTTAAATAATTAACTAATCCAAAGTTGTGTTCGTGCTTTGTTCTTTTGCACTTTTAGACTTGCTATAATGTTGAGAGGACCAAATGGTTCATACTTAAACAACTTAGCAAATCTTGATGCACATTATATTATATAAATTGTTATTATCTGCTTTCATTTGTATTGCTCACTGAATTAATCATGTGATCCTGTATTGCATTTCAGTATCTCATTTGGTCATGTGGATAATTATTAATTAGGTAACATGTCATGGTTTCAGCAAATTTCTCCCACTTACACAAATTTCCCTCCAGAATTTCCTTAAAAAGCTAAAAGAAAAGTGCAATTTAACACTGTCCAAATCGTCCTACAAGGATTTCATATATGATAATATGAACCATATCGCGAACATGAGATGAGTGTGATGTTTTCTACCAAAATTATCCAGTTTTTTTCAGTATGTGAAACGATTATAGGTGTAGAAATTATACCAAAAACATCGGCCCAACTTTTTTTTCCTTGAATTTTTCTCCTCATGTTTTTCTTAATTTTTTACTATCTAAATAATTCTAGACTCAATAGCTTGTTTAAAGACTCCCAGGAGAGCTATCTCGAGCATTTTCTTGATGTCTTTTGTTGTGCTATCAAATCCAGGAAGTTCATTATCCGTCATTCAAAACTTGTGGAAATAAACTGTTAAGGAAGGCAATTCTCTCAAAAAAATTGCCTTGTTGCATGGAAAGAATGCCGAGAAGTAATAACGAATGGTCATAAACTAAGAAAAAGAAAGGAGAAAGGGTGCACACGCTCATAAACACGAAGCATAACAGATCCAACTTTCATACCGACATTGACAAATTGAATAGCAACAATTACAGACATAATTACAAAATAACATACTACATATAGAGAGGGAGAGAATACTCGCTACTCACCACCTCTTATCAACTCATCTTAATTACAAGTAGAAATGCAAAACCGCAATAAGCCACAAAGCCACAAATTACAAAGCATGAAATCACCATACACGTTCTAATGAGTAGAAGAAACAGAGGATGATTCATACACAGCACGAAGCAGCCTGCCCTCAAACCTCGCCGTGTTCTCATATTCCTGATGTATCGGAAGATCTTCCCGTGCATAAAAATATGTAAACGAATAAGCTTGTAAGAGATAAAGACATTCATTATAAAGTACCAAGTAGCGAAGAGGACACCGATCTTGCCAGAAAGGTTATAACTTGGAAAGATTAACTGGATGGCAAAAAAGAATGCCATCCCGTGGAGAAACAGCAATCCAAGTGATCGCCATTGAAATGTTAATCATGTACTTCCAGTGAGGGCATCCGCAGATCATGAGTAGAATGATGCTCAGTGAAGAGAGCAGTGCAACCACGTCGCAAAGCAAAAATGCACCAAGCTTATCAGCCATGAGAGCCTGTCCAGGTATTAAGCCATCTCTCATATTATTTGATCGGGATGCCATTCTCTTTCCCGCGTCATCATATTGCGCAAAACCTCCAGGGGATTCAGTCCTCCTTGAAATGTGACGGTGGCGATAAGCGTGGCCACAACCATCAGTGTGTTTTGAGTCTTTTTAAACTCATCAGGGCCTTTGCAAGAGAAGAATGGGAAGATTTTGAAGAGCGTCTTCAGGCCTTTCCAGTTTATACAATACTTTACGGTTGGGTTACTGCTTTCTCCGACTTGTCCAATTGGTTGATGAGTTTCAACCGGTTGCATTGTTTCTTTTGTTGTTCCACCTGCTGCTCTGATCATCTCCCCCAGTAACAAGTCCCCGTGCTCACTCGGTGACTCCAGCAACACATCAAGGACGGTGAAGCCTTTCTTGTTCGTGGAATTCACATCTGCACATGCTTTGTCCAGCAAAAACTTTATTGTCTGCAAGCACAATATAATGAAACTTGGAGCTATCAATGAGTACCCCCACTGAGACAAACTTTTCAAAACATGGACAAGTGGAGAGCTATCAATGAGTACCCCCACTGAGTAGGGGTGCCACCGGATACGGATTATCCGCGGATATCCGTATCCGAATCCGCCTCCAACCCGGATACGGATATTATTTTTTCACATCCGCCAATATCCGTATCCGTATCCGTATCCGAAAGTTAGGTGAGGATACGGATATGGTAAAAGTAATATCCTATCCGTATCCGATCCGATATCCGAAAGTTAGGTGCTTGACAATGATATTCGTATGAAAGAGACTATTCTTCAATGAAATGAGGCAATAATTTTGATATTTTGAGTTATTGAAAAAGTATAGTGAAAAGTATTCAATTCTTGCAAGAGTAGCATGAGACATTTTGAATATTTCGACATCAATCATGTCATCCGAATCGACATATAGCACCGGGCTCGTGTATATATTGCTATAGAAGTCGAATGACAAAGGATATGGTAGAAGCATTGATATGTCCACAATAATATCATAATATATATCACATTTAATATTGTTGTAAACGAGATAAAAAGTAATATAATATATCTATTTAGTTGTTCCTTAAGCGTATCCATTTTATATATCCGATTAGTATCCGCATCCGATCCGCTAATATCGGATCCATATCCGATATCCGATTTTAGCGGATACGGACATCATTTTTTCACATCCGTCAATATCCGTATCCGTATCCGTATCCGAAGGTGGGTGCGGATATGGATATGATAAAGAAAATATCCGATCCGTATCCGATCCGATGGCACCCCTACCACTGAGACAAATCAATTGGTACCCCCACTGAGACAAAAACTTTTCAAACATGGACAAGTGGAGATATATAAAAACATGATAATGTTACAATCATCCAGATTTTGTTGTTGTCGTTCTTTCTTTTTTTTTTTTTTTTTTTAAGAAAAAGGCAGGACAGTTAATCCCACAGTGCAATGTAACATGTTCCCAATACCCTATTTAATATTGTTACAGTAATAACATTGTCATAACTTTTCATGATCCTAATTTATAGTCTTTGTTAGAATAGTTATTGGGCTATTGATTATTGTACTATTGGGCTTCTACACAACAGACCCATACCCATCATTTTTATTATATATATGTATTGTCTCTTCTTTATTATAAATCAATTTTTTTAGGGATTTTTTATTTTTCTACATGGTATCAGAACAAGATAAATCCTAACCCTCAAATTTTCCCTTCCTCTCCTCCTAAAATTTGACCCAAAAAAAATTACTGTTCACGGTGAACAGTAACATGTGTCACAACTACTCAAAAATTAGATTTTTAAATCTGATCTAGCTTTTTTGATGCTCTACAAACCCTAAATTGTGAGATCTGATCTGTTTACTACTCAAAAAAAAAATCATATTTTACATCTGATCTGACTTATTTGATGCCCTACGAGACTTTCCTAGTGAGATGTGCTCTTTTTATTGCTCAAAAATCAGATTTTTACATCTGATTTAGCTATTTAAGGCTGTCTATACTACTATCTGGTAACTAAGTTACTTGTTTCTCTTCATTACTGACTGTTTACTGCTACTACAGGCTATCTTTCTGGTGATTCTATAACTGGTTGTGATGTCGGTTGTCTCAAGTACTTCATCCTCTCTTGTTCCTCCATCTTGGCTCTCTGATGATACTGCTCATGTTTTCTCGGATACTGCCTCTGCACCTTTTGGTACTCCTACTGTTTGGATATCACAGGACGAGTATGACATGTTACGTTAGCTTGAGTTCTATCAGACAGGTGATTCATCAACTCATCCATCCTCTTCAGGTATGAATGCTTTATTATTGTCTCTTCTCACAGACCTTGGATATTAGATTATGAGCCTCGTCTCACATGACAGATATTAAGGATAAATTCACCTCTTTACATCTTTTCACTCAATTTTTTCTGTTAACATTGCTGATGGTACACAATCTCTTGTCCTTGGTGATGGGGAAGTTCACGCTACTCCATCCTTAAACCTTAAAAATGTGTTATATGTTCTAAAATTTTCTATAAACTTGTTATCCATCAGTCAGTTTACCAAACAATATAACTGCAGTATAACCTTTTTTCCTTCTTACTATGTCTTTCAGGACTTGAAAACTGGGAGGAGGATTGATTCAGGTCATGAGAAAGAAGGCATGTACTATTTGGATGACGGAGTATCCCCTACAGGCTTAGTTGCAGGTCAGCCTGATCCTATTCTACTCTGGCACTGGCTTTTGGGTCATCCCTCATTGCAGAAGTTTTGATCGATAATTTCTGTTTTCTTTCTCTACACTTGGTTGTGCGTCTTGTGAGATGGGCAAGCATCATCGTGTCTCTTTTTCGAATCGAGTCAATAACCGTAGTAGTACTGCATTTGAATTAGTTCATTCTGATGTCTGGGGTCCTAGATGTGTTGCTTTTATCTAAAGATTTTAGATATTTTCTCATTTTTGTTGATGATTTCTCTCGTATGACTTGGTTATATTTGCTAAAAGAGAGGTATGAAGTTTCTGGTATCCTCGAACTTTTCCATAATGAAATAAAACTCAATTTTCTACCTCTATCTGCGTGCTTCGTACTGACAATGCCCTAGAATATATGAAAAATAATGTATCTCTTTTTTGTTCTAAGAATGGGATATTCATCAAACCTTTTGCTCTCATACGTCCCAATAGAATGGTGTTGTGGAACGCAAACACAGACACAACTTAGATGTTGTTTGAACCATGATAATTCATATGCATGTTCCGAAGTAATTGTGGGTGATACAGTGTTAAGCGCATGTCATTTGATTAATAGGATGCCATTCTCAGTTCTTTATGATAAATCCCTTTTTCATGTCTATATCCTGACAAAAGTATCTTCTCAGTTCCTCCGCGTGTTTTTGGTTGTACATATTTTGTTCAGGATTTGTCTCCAAGTCTGGATAAATTGTCTCCTAGGTCCATAAAATGTGTCTTTGTAGAGTATTCTCGAACTTAAAAAGGATATCAGTGCTATACTCCATCAACCAAAAAGTATTTTGTATCAGCTGATGTCACATTTTTTGAATCAGTTCCCTATTTTTCTCCACAAGGTCCAGTCACTGTATCAGAGAGTATTTCTCTTTCACTGTCTATTCCTTTACCTGCACATATTGTTGTCCATGATGTCTTTTGCCAGTATCATTAAAAGACACTACAATACCACTTGCACCAAAGCTATCTCGGAAAAAAGATTTCAGACATGTCTACACTCATCGACAAAAAGTTCCTACCTCTGAATCAGTTCTGGCCGCCTCCTCCCCAGTGGAAGGTCCACCTCCTCATCCTTCAATACCTTCTTCTGATTTTGAAATTCCTATAGGCCTCCGCAAAGGTAAACGATCTTATACTGATCATCCTATCTCTCATTTTATTTCATATGATCGTCTTACTTTCTCTTTTCGTCAGTCTGCCCTATTTTTGTCCTTTGTATTTTTACTCAGGTCGTATGAGAAGGCTATATTGATACTTGTAGGCTGTCTAAAAATGACTAACCAGGCAAGCCACCAAAGAAGCAGTCTCAAAGACGCAAAGGATTGAAGCCCGCGTCTCAACTTCAAGACGCGTCGGCCTGAAGCCCGCGTCTCAACTTCAGGACGCGTCGGCCTGAAGCCCGCGTCTCAACTTCAAGACGCGTCGGCCTGAAGCCCGCGTCTTAAACATCAAAGCGCGTCGGCCCGAAGCCCGCGTCTCAATATCAAGGCGCGTTGGCTCGACGCCCGCGTCTCAGCATCCAAGACGCAAGGGACTGAAGCTTGCGTCTCAACATCCAAGGCGCGTCCGGCCTGAAGCTTGCGTCTCAGCATCCAAGGCGCGTCCGGCCTGAAGCTTGCGTCTCAGCATCCAAGGCGCGTTTAGTCTGAAATCCGCGTCTCAGTTGCAACCGCCCAGATCGTGGGGAGCCAGTTACCGCGCGTATCGCGGGTAACGGCCCTCATTCAGGCGCATTTTTAGGGGGCACGATCACCCCCTAAAACCCCTATAAATAGCCCTGTTGGCTATGAAGGAAGGGTCGAAGATTTGGATTCAGTGGGAGAAGAAGGTCGAGTGATCAATTAAGGTCGGCATTTTTGAATCCAGAGGGTCAGAAGATCAAGGCATCGAGAGAGAGAAGCCCGACGTCAACAACCGAGAGAGAAGAGATTCTTCAACAGGCTTACTGAGTACTAGCCTATCTTCGCCTACCTCCTCTTTGAGAGTTTGGTAGCCGGAGCTGAGTTACTCCCCTACCGGCCGAAGAGAAGACCCCCGACGGTCCAGGACGGTCATCTGGTCAACGGAGAACAAGATTCACTCTCCATCGCCACACGAAGAACCCAGATTTAAACAAAGGGAAGATTCAAGCATCCTCCCTCCCTTGTAGTCGGAATATTGTTTTGTTGTAATCTTTCAACTGATTCAAGGAAATTTTACGGCAAAATCTCTTTTTCCGTACCGAACAAGAGATGGCGACTCCGCTGGGGACTACATTCGTGACCGATGAGCACATCGTGGTGCAGGATGACGTTCTCCGTAAGGGGAAGATGGTCGAATCACTCGTCGTTGAGTTCGACCAGGCGAAGTATGAAGAGTTTCTCTCTTCTGGCTCCAAGAGCCCCAAGACCCGCGTCTGCCGCAGGGTCTCAACGACGCAGCCTCCCGAAGCCCAATCTGTGGCTCAACCAGGCGCTGCTGTCACCCACTGTGCCGCGCCCAGTTCACGCGTCAACGCCTCCTCGAAGGCCCGCGTAACATCCAACGCCTTTGCTGCGATCAACCGCGACGCGCAGAACCCACGCGCCAACGCCTCTCTGAAGGCCCGCGTGGTCCACGGCACAACTGTTGCTGCGATCGACCGCGTCTTGCAGAACGCCCGCGTCTCGCAGGAACCCCGCGTCAACGTCTCCCAAGAGACCCGCGTGGTGAACAGCCCTGGTTCTTCAAACCAGGAAGTTGTTGGCTTCTCTCCTCCTCCACGACGCAATCGAAATGCCGAGCGTCGACAAAGACGACGCGCGCGTCAACACTCGGTTGGAACCGATGGTTCTCTGACTGGGGTTGGACGCGGCGTTCAATATGATGCCTTGCCCGCACCTCGACCAGTGCAAGAAATCCGCGTTTGGCGACCCAAACGCGAGATTCCTCAAGTTGAGTCTGCTGGAGACCAACTTACCAAACGCCGAAGCGAAGTTTCTGCGTCTCATCAAACGCAGGACGCATGCGTTCCCAGGCGTGGGGCCCAGCAGCCCATTATCTTCCAAGTCCCTCTGCCCCAACGCAGTGGACAACAGTGCGACGACCGCGTCTCGTCTCAACAGAGACGCCAGACGCGCGTAACGTCCCAAGTCTCTCTGCTCCAACGCAGCAGACTGCAACGCGAGGACCGCGTCTCGTCTCAACAGAGACGCCAGACGCGCGTAACGCCACAGTGTGATCTCCGCGTTTCTGAGACTTGCGTCCAGACAGCGCAACACACGACTGCCCCCCGTCTTCGACGCTGTGAGGCCAGTCTATTTAATCCCCCTCCCACGGATTTGAGGGATTATTTGACAAGGAAAAGAAGTGCCAATCAGGCCACTTCTTCTTGCTGCTGTCAACAGCTCATCCAGATGCTCTCTGAATGCCATTGCGAATCAGGCGTTCACCAGCCGTCTTTGATTAGACAGCTGACCCTGATTCCCCCGTCAGCTAAAAGAAGACGCTCCCACCGAAGGAGAACCTTCCCTGACGTTGAGTACCCGGAGCTCACTGCATATATGACAAGCAGAAGCAGGGGAAAACAACCTATGGTCAATTCAGAGGGGTCAGACTCTGAGCCAGAAGGGGTGTATCGACACACCCGTACCCGGACTGGAGCCATCACCCCAATTGACTACAATGCCCTATCCCGCGGCATTAGGGAAGATGATTCTCACTCAGTTGTGATAGAATCATGGGCTTCGAATTCTTCCGGTGGAAAGGAGGTTTCCGCCTACATGGCAGACGCTCCTGAGGACACAGCAAATGCTCCCGAGGAGACAACTAAGTACTTGGCCCGGATGCAGAAGCACCAAATGGAAGTACTCTCCTCTCAGCAGAGAACCATTGACGACCTCAAGCATATGCTTGAGAAACTGCTTGACGAGAGGGCAAGATCTCCTCCCAGAAGGCCAAGAGCTAGAAGGGGAAGAGGAGGAAGTCCACCCTCTGATCCTTCCGATGGGACACGACGATCCACTCCTTCGAATGTGTCCAGACCTTCAGCACATGCAGGAAGCAACCCGGACTCGGAGAAAGCTCAAGATCAAAGAATGAGCCTACTGGAGCAACGACTCAACGCCCTTGCCAGTCGTAAAGATCTCCAAGAAGCTGGAGTGGTCCGGCCGTATCCGGCCGAGTGGGACTTAGTCCCGTACCCTCCTAGATTCAAGGCTCCAACTCTCCAAGCATTCGACGGAAAGGGGTCGCCCAACCAGCATATCTACTACTTCAAATCCCAAACTGGGAATGTGGTAGATAACGATGCCATCCTGGCACGTCTATTCATTGGCACCCTGAAAGGGTTAGCCTTTGAATGGTTTATGAAACTCCCTGAAGGTTCAATCAAGAACTGGGGCGACCTCGAGAAGCTGTTCCTAACACGCTTCTTCGAGGATGATTCGGAGGTTACCATGCCTACCCTTTTAGCTACCAAGCAACGAAAGGGAGAGTCCGTTAAGTCTTTCGTAGAAAGATTTCAGAACACGGCACTCCGATGTCCGAGCGGCATGACCCAGGCCACCCTGGTGGAAACATGTCGCCACAATCTCCAAACTTCACTCCTTGCTCAAATAGGAGTAGCAGAAAGCCGCACCTGGAAACAGTTAGTCCAGCAAGGTGAACAGGCTGAAGAGATTGTCGCCCGCGTCAGAGCGGAAGAAGGCAGGCCCAGGCCAGAAAGGTCGACAAGACGTGCGCCAGACACATCCCTCCAAACCAAACGGAAGGATAACTTGGCAACGGAGACCAAATCTCCCGTCAAGCCTCAACCAGGCAGAGCAGGTGGCTCTTCCAGCCAACCCCGCGCCAACAAACAATATTCCTTCAAGGAGGAACATGTCGACTCGCTCTTCAAATTACTCAACAAGAGCAATCGACTGAAGCTCCCTGAAATCAGGCGCCCAGAAGAAGTCGGCAAGACCGACAACCCCAACTACTGCCTGTACCATAGGATGCTCGGGCACCCTACCAAGAGCTGCTACATCTTCAAGGACGTCCTTCAAGCCCTAATTGACGCGGAGGTATTAAAACTCCGACCAGAGCAGAAACAGAGGGCGGCCAACATGACGTCGGCACTCCGCTTCGGGACACGACCCCCGATGCCCGTGGGAGTGATATCTGTCCCGAAAGGAGAATTGAGAGTGGTCAATACAGACCCTCATCAGCAGCAGGAGAAGGGCTTGGTCCCGGTCCCTACACCTGAAGGAGGAATCATGTGGGTCCACCCTGACCTCGTTGACGAGCAGCAATGGACGACTGTGACCAACAGGAAGTCCAAAGGCAAAGGAAAGGCATCATCTTGCCACGTGATCTGCGCTTCTTCCCGGGAAACAGACGCTGATGTTCCTTTGTTGACCGACTCAGAAGAGGAGACAATGGTCCTGGCGGCAGAGCCCAACCAACCGACAGCAGGCACCCGTTCAGGGCAGGCGTACTTGAAGCAGTACGGCGAAAAGGCGGTGGTCCCTCCTCAACCAGCTGTAGAGCCAGCTCAGCCCTCCACAAAACCACCCGTGGAGAAACAGAAAGAAACTCGGTTTTCCCGGATTCTTTCAAGAAGTGCAGCGGAAGGATCTTCGACATCTTACCGCTTCGATGTTCTGGCTCAGTTAGCCAACATCCCGGCACGCATTACCTTGTATGAGCTCCTGAGGCTATCTAAGTCAACCAGAGAGGCTCTACAAGAAGCCCTGACGAACGCTGAGGTCTTTCTGACCCACGTACCGAGAGAGAAAGATGTAGAGGATTGCCTCCACACCTCTCCAAATTTTCCCTGCATTTCCTTCACAGCAGACGACATGCAGGTTAAAGGAAAGCATGACCGACCCTTATACTTCACGGGGTATATTGGGTCATCCGAGGTGAACCGCATCCAGGTAGACCCAGGGTCCGCACTTAGCATCATACCTCGCCGAGTCATGCAATTTCTTGGCATTCCCGCCCATCGTCTAAGCCCAACCCAGACGACTATTTATGGGTTTAATGCCAACAGCTCCCGCCCGATGGGAAGATCAAGCTCAAATGCCGGATCGGGAGCCTCAAATCGGAAGTGACGTGTTATGTCATTGACGCTGACACTTCCTACAACCTGTTGCTGGGACGACCATGGATCCACCAAAACTCCATCGTTCCCTCCACTCTCCATCAAGTCATGAAATACATTGACGAGAGCGGACAGGTTCGAACGTTGATCGCCGAAAGGCATCCGTTCAAAGGGGTCGAGAACTATTTCACGGATTCCCTCTTATATGAGGAGAATAATGGAACCCCGCAACCAGAGGAGCCAGACTCTGGTAATGAAGCTGACACCGAGCCCGAAGAAGAAGAGTGCCTGTGGGAGTTAGAACCACTTGTAAAGAGCACTAATAAGCTCGATGTTGATACCACCGACGATGCAGGCGGTTGGTATATTAATGAAGACTTAGATTTCGCGTATTTTCCTGTGTATGAATCTGAGTCAATACCGTCGGATACTAGTACCGACATGGGCGAGGATGTATGGTCGGCAATGAATGCTCTGACATCATTGCATGTACCTATAAAATCATCCTTCGGGACGTACCATGATGATGGTGACGCGCAAGGATCTTCATTTATGGTTCCAGCCAGACAAAAGGGCCAGAGACCTATCCTCTTTGGACGAATCATGTCTGAACCAACGCCCCATGAAGAATCAGAAGGCGAGGATGAACCCCCCCAGTTCAATCATTATGAACCGAGAACGCTCAAGATGATGAAGCGTATGGGGTACGATCTAATCAACAGGCCCGGGTTAAACTTCGGCAAAGGAAGGAGATCATTGCTTCGATCTTTTGTACCAAAAGGGAAAACACCTGACTATTATCATCAGACCCGCCGGGGGTTGGGCTATGTATCAACCCCAGTGCCGTCAGCCTCTGATTCTGAGGAACCATCAGGCCATGATCACTCTTCAGACACGTCATCGTGGGAATCAGATGTCAGTATTGGCAACATCTTCAAAGGGCTTTCTGTAAACATGGTTTCAACAAGCCATCTGGAAGACGAAGACGAAGAAATGATCCAGTCGGATACAGACCCCTGGATCAAACATCTGAATGCTCTCTGGGATATCCGCTTTGAACAGCGTGAGCCACCCACAGAAGACAAGGTTGTTCAGATCAACCTAGGAATGAAGCCAACCCCAAGCCCATCTTCATAAGTGACGGCCTGTCACCATCAGAGAAGAATGATCTAATATCTCTTATACAAGAGTATATAGACGTCTTCGCCTGGAATTACGAGGACATGCCTGGACTTGATCCTCAAGTGGCTATGCACCGCCTCAACATCAGTCCGGACGTAAAACCCGTCAAGCAACAGCAGCGACGGTTTCGTCCCGAAATAATGGAGGCCATTCAATCAGAAGTCAAAAGCTTATTGACTCCGGCTTCATCAGGGAGGAACAACATCCCGACTGGGTAGCTAACATTGTCCCCGTTGCTAAGAAGAACGGGAAGATCCGGATCTGCATCGACTTCCGCGATCTAAACGAGGCCTGCCCCAAAGACGAATTCCCATTGCCAATCACAGATGTCATGATTGACAATACCTGCGGATTCGAGCGAATGTCCTTCATGGACGGATTCTCAGGATACAATCAAATCAAGATGTACCCTGACGATGAAAAGCATACCTCCTTCAGGACACCTCTAGGAGTATACTGCTACACCGTCATGCCCTTCGGTTTAAAGAATGCAGGGGCAACATACCAAAGGGCCATGAATACCATTTTCCATCAGCAGATACGCAAAACGGTGGAATGTTATGTCGACGACATCGCGGTGAAAAGTCGCATTAAAGGAGATCACATAGCTGATCTGAAGATGGTCTTCGACATCATGCGGGCTCATCAATTGAAGATGAATCCCACCAAGTCCTTCCTGGGGGTAGCCAGCGGCAAGTTCCTAGGGTTCGTTGTAACTTCCACAGGAATCCATTTGGATCCGGAGAAAGTCCGTGCTATCCAAGAGATGCAACCCCCCAGAAGCCTCAAGGAGCTCAGAGGATTGCAAGGACGATTGGCGTACATCCGCAGATTCATTTCAAATCTCTCTGGGAGATGCCAACCCTTCGCTAAGCTGATGAAGAAGGGAGTCTCGTTCATATGGGACGACGCTTGCCAGCAAGCATTCGAGGAGATCAAACGATACCTCACCCAACCACCAGTACTTGCAGCTCCGGTATCCGGAAAACCCTTCCTGGTGTACGTCCGATCGATGGATCATTCTTTGGGAGCTCTACTAGCTCAGAATGATGACCAAGGACGAGAACAAGCAATCTACTACCTCAGTAGAACGATGATCGGGGCCGAACATCGATACAACCCGATCGAGAAGGAGTGTTTGGCCTTGGTGTTCGCTATTCAGAAAATGCGACATTATCTGGTAGGCCAAACTATAAATGTCATATCAAAAGTCAACCCCCTGAGGTTGCTTATGACAAAGCCTTCATCATTGAATGGCCGGCTGGCAAAATGGGCTATATTGCTCTCTCAATATGAGATGCACTTCCTGCCACAGAAGGCCATTAAAGGACAAGCGGTGGCGGACTTCTTAGCTGAACACCCGGATCCGAGGGCAGCCAAACTTTATGAGGATCTCCCAGATGAGGTCGCCGAAGTATGCCTAACCCAGACATCGTTTGAAGGACAAGTATGGCAACTTTTCTTCGATGGTGCATCAAGGGCAAGCCCCAAGGGACACACAGTAGCGGGGGTAGGAGTGGTACTCGTCTCCCCACAAAACTACGTGATCCCCCGAGCTATCTCGTTAACCGAGCCCTGTTCCAACAATGTGGCGGAATACAACGCTCTCCTGATTGGGATGCAATTCGCCGATGAGATTGGCGTTAAAAATCTCGAGGCATACGGTGACTCCAAACTCATCGTCAGCCAAGTTCGCGGAGAGTATGAGGTCAGACATGAAGATCTAGTACCCTACTACGACGCGACAATCCACATGGCGGAGAAGTTTTCAAACTTCTACATCGACCATGTGCCGCGAAGCCAAAATGCGCATGCAGATGCCCTCGCATCTCTCGCAGCTTCCCTAGCTCTCCCAGCTGGAGCAATGGAGAAAGTATTCGTCTATAGCCACGACCTATACTGTCCAAAAATCCCCCCCGGAGACTACCCAGGGTCAACAGGAGATCGTCGCGGTAAAGAGACACTTGAAGTGTCAACCGATCCAGAGCTTAAAGACTGGCGATTCCCCTATATTGATTATGTCTTATACGGCATCCTGCCTGAAGACACCAAAGAGGCGGCCGCCATTCGGAGGAAAGCCCCCAAATTCTACTATAATGCGATCACGCGAACACTCTATCGTCGATCGCATGACGGGATCCTACTCCGGTGCCTCTCATCAAAAGAGGCCCGCGAAATGTTGAAAGAAGCCCACGATGGCACATGTGGAGCTCATCAACCTGGTCCGAAGCTGGCAAACAGACTCCAAAGATTGGGGTACTACTGGCCCAAGATGGTCGCCGACGCCATCTCCCTCGCTAAGAGATGTCACGCCTGTCAAATACATGGCGATTTCATCCATCAAGCACCAGGGTATCTCCACTCTACGACCTCTACTTGGCCGTTCGAAATGTGGGGGATGGACGTGGTTGGCCCCATCAGCCCACCATCGTCGAAAGGACATCGGTTCATTCTAGCAATAACCGATTACTTCTCCAAGTGGGCCGAAGCTGTTCCTCTAAAAGAGGTAAAATCGTCTAACGTGATCAAGTTCGTGAAACATCACGTTATCTATCGCTTTGGTGTGCCTCGGCGGATCGTCCATGACAATGGACCCCAGTTCATCAGCCAGGCTTTCCAGAGATTCTGTGCCAAGTTCAGAATCCAGAGTGTGTCTTCAACGGCATACTATCCTCCCGCCAACGGCCTCGCGGAAGCTTTCAATAAGACTATTGGCAAGCTTCTTAAGAAATTCGTCTCGAAAAGTCAACGAGACTGGGACGATAAGCTGGGTGAATGCTTATGGGCATATCGCACGACCGTGCGAACCCCAACTAAAGCCACGCCATTTTCCTTGGTGTACGGATGTGAAGCTGTCCTCCCACTGGAAATCCAAATTCCATCTCTACGCGTCGCCCTGACCGCCGAGATGACAACAGAGGAGAAGCATCGACAGCGACTCCAAGAACTGGAGGCCTTAGACGACAAGCGTCTGCAGGCCCAGCAGCAGATCGAGCTTTATCAAGCTCGCATCACCAGAGCCTTCAACAAGAAAGTCAAGACGCGAACTTTCAAGAAAGGCGACCTTGTCTTAGCCGTCCGGAGACCCATGGTCATGACGCACAAGACGAAAGGAAAATTCCAACCCAAATGGGAAGGACCGTTTGTAGTAGAGTCAGTCTACTCAAATGGATCGTATCGCCTCGTAACCTCAAATGGCGATACACTCATGATGCCAATCAATGGCAAATTCCTGAAGAAATACTATCCCTAGATGGCATTCTTCCACCGATCAAGTTAAAAATACACCTCTGATCAAAAACATCCGACGCCTTCGACGGCTAAGGATAGAGGAAAAGGTTGGCATCTAAGCCCAACATAAATCCTCGACAACTCATCATGCTGAGGGGAATAGCATGGCTAGCCCAACCCAAACGGTAGTTGGTAAAGGCACATCAAATCCGTTGAGAGCTGAGGGTTTGCTAAAAATCCTGCCGATCAAGTTAATACCACACCTCTGATCAAACATCCAACGCCTTCGACGGCTAAGGATAGAGGAAAATGTTGGCATCTAAGCCCAACATAAGTCCTCGACAACTCATCATGCTGAGGGGAACAGCATGACTAGCCCAACTCAAACGGTAGTTGGTAAAGGCACCTCAAATCCGTTGACAGCTGAGGGTTTGCTAAAAATCCTAAGTGGACCTGATTCCACTCTCTCCTCCAAAATCTCTTACCAATTCTCATCCATAGAATGGTAGGACCACAAAATGCAAACATTACTACGTTAAACACTATACCTCTGGTAATGAATACTCCTTGTCGAGTACAAGCCCCGCTTGTTACCTCTACATAGAGCAGCAAACTTCAAAATTGCCAAGTTAACACTATACCTCTGGCATTTCAAATTCCACTTGTCAATTCTCATCAATAGAATGATAGGTCCTCAAATTGCTCCTATCAAGAGCCAATTCTTGTCAAGTTAATATCACACCTCTGACAAACTACTGTTTAAGTTAACATTACACCTCTAAGCAGTATATCAGGTGCCCGTCAAGTTAATATTACACCTCTGACAGTCACCCTTTCTTCAGACTTCCATATCGAAGCTGAAATGGACGATGCCAAGTTAACACTACACTTCTAGCATCTGAGTCATTGCTAAGTTCAACAATACACCTATGGCTATGACCTTTCCTCGACTTCCTTAAGCCGAGACGAACGATGCCAAGTTAACACTACACTTCTAGCATCCGAGTCATTGCTAAGTTCAACAATACACCTATGGCTATGACCTTTCCTCGACTTCTTCAAGCCGAGACGACTAATGCCAAGTTCAACATTACACCTCTAGCATTACCCTCACTGTTAAGTTAAACATCACACCTATGACAGTGACACCCTCAGTTTTCCCTTATAAAACTGAGATGTCGATGAGTTAAGTTAATATCACACCTCTAACTCATGTCCTTGTCAAGTTAACATTACACTTCTGACAAGACTATTTCCAACCCGTTAAGTTAATATCACACCTCTAACGGTAAGGACTTCCCTAGATTCCCCCGCGAGTCTAGTTTCATTTGATATTCTCCCCAACAGAATATCGAATTCATTTTGGAGGCATTGTTGGTTAACATTACACCAATAAACAATGTTTCCATCAACATCCCCAGCTGATCTGAAATCAAGTTAAGCACAAATCCTTGATAAAAGTTCATCTTTCCTGGGGGTACGAACTCCACCTGTCACTTTCTTCCACAAAGTGGCAGGTCCACCAAAAATCACCTCTGTCAAGTTAAGCTTACACCTCTGACAGTGTCATGAAAGTTCTTGAAACAAGATCTTTCCTCAATACTTTTGACTTATTAAGATTATGATTATAATTTTGATAAAGATCAAAAGACTTCCTTGCTCCTACATGTCCAACCAAAGGCAAAGAGTTCGAGACAAAAGAAGTAAAAAGGAGGGTGTCACTTTTGTTTATATCCAAGTGATACAAAAACGCTCTCTTATACAAATAAGATTGAGCGTTACAAAAAAAAAAAAAAGAAGGGAGGAGAAGGCTAAAAATCTCGATCTGGTAGGGAACGGATGCGCTCCCTGAGACGATGCATCTCATGCTGACGTGCCTTCTCAGCCTCCATCATCGCCTGGACCCGCAGCTCCTCTTCAGATAGGCAGGGTTTTTCAGCCAGCTGGGCTCGCAAAGTCTCCAATCTGGAGAGATGAACAGACTGGCTCTCTTCAGCCCGTACCCTTGCAGCCTTCTGCTCCTCTAGCTTCTTCTGGAGGGCGACGAGCTTCTCTTCATTGACAGCTAGCATGGCTTTGGCCTTAGCAATGGCAGCCCGAGCGTTGGTAATAGCCAGCTCTGTGTTCTGCATGATAAGCTCAGTATCCCCTGAGTCTTCAATCAGCCTTTGGCATTCAGCCTGGGAACGCTCAAGGTTGCTGACCTCTTCGGCAATTTGTACTTCCACTTCCTGTCGCTCTTGCCTTTGGGCAGAAAGGAGGCTATCCAGGATGACTTGGGTTTCGTGGAGGGAGTCAGCTTCGTCTAAAGACTTCAGCTCTTTCAGGTCACTCTCCAACTGATCCACCACCCGCATACATGCCTGAGCAAGAGGAAGGCCCCCGACTAGCTCGATGTTCTCGGCCACATTCCCGAGAAATCTCCGGGCAAAGTCAAAAGAACGACGCCCAGAAAGGATAAAGTCGATGCACGATCGCATCGCTTCAAAGAACTGCCGCACCGTACTGCGCGTCAGGAAGTCCATGCTGTCATCACCCGGAACGCTCCCCGACCCCCTTTCTATCTCGAAAGAAGGGGTGTAGGCCGGCTCTTTTTGCACAGAAGTCATGCTGACTGTCGATACGGCAAGAGCGGAACCAGCCACTGGTGCTTCCGGAGGTGCTATCCCTGCTGGAACTTCCGCGACCAATGATGGAGTGGCAAGCACGATTTCCTCAGAAGCTTCATTTGAAGCTTGGGCTGTGCAATCTCCTGGGAGTGGACCTGCCATTGGACCCTCCACCCGAGCCTTCTTGACCTCAGTAGTGGCTTCCTCCTCTGGTAGAGTGGAAGGCTCCCCAGTACCAGCAGCTGCCCCCTCTGAGGGCATCTCAGCAGCTGAGGTCTCAATTCCCTGTGGCCGAGTCAACTCTCTCACCATCTCCTCAATATGCGAGGAGGTTGTAGCCTCGGCATTTCCGGTTGGCCCTGCAATATAAAATGAAGAATGTCAAGACATCTTCTTCAACATGTAAAGAAAAATTGGACAGGAGGTGGAAAGGGTACCTTCAACAGGAATAGCCGCCACTGGTGGTGCAGATGATGACTCGCCCACATACATTTCCTCCTCTGAGACATGGAAGAACTTGCTTTGATCAGGAGGAGCGGGTTCCTCGCTATAGTCGACTTTGTCCTCAAAGAGGCTTTCCCCTGAGAGCGAAGAAGACGACAGCTCAGGAAGCTCCGTAATCGGAGCCTTGCCTCCAATCACCCCAGTAGTAGGACTAGGGTCGACGGCCCTGGAACTAGAGATGAAGACGCCTGGAGACCCCAACCGCTGTGCCTCATCTCTCCCTTCATGAGCAGAAGGAGGTTTGAGCTGAGCTGAGGTTTCCGGAAGTTCATCGCCCATTATGTCAATCTCTGGGGATTCGGCATCAGCAGCAATAACGGGTTGTTCGATGAACTCCCCTTCCTCCACAGCCTCGCGGTGCGACCTAGGAGCACGAACTAAAGGGAGGAAATCTTCCTCTTCCGGAGGTTCCTCAACTCTGACGACGTCTTCAGGAGGGGCCTCAACTCCAGCAGAGATAGCTCCGGATTGAGAGACTTCAGCCGCCAAGTCCCTCCTAACCTTCTTCGGGGCAGGCTCAATAACAGAAGTAGAGCGGTGATGACGCTTACTCGCCAACTGCTTAGACCTCTTTGCTGGTGGCTCCGCCCTCGTTGCTGGAGGCTCCTCTCTCGTCGCTGATGGCTCCGCCCTCGTTACTGACGGCTCATTCTTCGCTCGTGGCTCTGCCCTTGGCGGTCGTGGCTCTGTAGCTCGTGGCTCCCTCCTCGTCCTTCTCCCGACCTCCTTACAGACTTTCCGGTACTGCTCTACGAGTCTCGTTGGTTTACCAGACTCTGTCCTTGTCTCGAGGCTTGCATTGATGCTCTCGATACATGAAGATGCCGGAAGAAAGTCTGGTGTCTGGACGGCTTGGGAGTACCAAGTACAATAGCTTAGACTCATCTGGCACTTGGGCGCTTCAAGAGGTAGACGGAAGGTTGTTCCTGTCCCTCCAGCCACACTATAGTACCAGGCCCGAGCACCCTCGAACAAGTTCCCTTCGAAGGCGAGATAAGCATTTGGATTCCCGATATAGAGCTGGTCATAGCCGAACTGTCGAGCGAAGCGATTCGGCATGTATGGCTCAATGGTGCATGATGTCCCTTGTCGGAAAAGCATATACCCGGGCCGAATATTGAGCAACCACCAGAAGGCTCCCTGGGATAACCTCGTGAAATCATCAGGGCCTGCGGAATCGACAAGTAGATCGCCGTAGGATGCACCAGGGATCTGGAGGAGGCAACGATTGAGCTGATAGTTTGCCGGGGCTGAAAGACGCTTCCGGATATAATATATGTAAGGATCCTGCCACCTCGAACCCTCCAATCGCTGTATGAAGGGGACGGAGTCCTCCTTCCAACGCACCGCTGTCATCAAAGAGGGGCAGTGCATCACATACCAGGCCATAAGGTATGTGTAAGGCAGCTCAACCCGAGGATTGGGACGCTTCACCACTGGATTCCCCTCTGCGTCCGTGAGCGGCTTTCCCTCGGAATCCACAGTTTTTGGCGGCTCACAAAAGCTTTTAGCCAGCGCCCGCAGCCCGCTCTGAATACCAGCCACCACGGCCGGGAGAAGAGCTATAGGGTTGCCATGGGCCAGAAGCACCGCCGGGTACACCACGTCGGCAACTATAACTTCATGTGGCAGCGTGGGCACCACACAACGCTTTAGCCACAGCATCAGAAAGCCTGCCAGCAGCGCCCGATCGGAGATAGGAGTCCGGGCTTGGTGGTGGAAGCTTTCGAAAACCAAGTCAGGGTCGAAACCATCTTCATTCGACTCTGTGGTGTAGAATTTCTCGGACATCTGATCAATCCGGTCTTCGATCTCCCTATCAGAGCTGGGCGTCAATCGGGTGATCAAGTGGTCTTTGGTGTTCACATTGTTGAACAAATAACTGGCCCAAGACAGGTACGTGACCCCCTGCGACCGCCATTTGGTGAGCTGACCGCAGATATGGAAGTGACATAGCACTTCCCAGTAGGTCTCATATATGAGGGGAAACTCCTCCTTCACGTAGCGAAGCTCCACGGCAGTCGGGACATATTCTTCATAGGGCATGTCCCCTGTTACCAGTCCTGAGACCTCGTGCATCTCGTGTAAGGCAAGGCCCATCTCCCCGACTGGAGTAAAGAACGTCCCCGTCAAGGGATTGTAACGTTCTAGGATCCCAAAGAAGTTTTGAGAACTTTGAGGGATCCCCCACTGTACGGCCCTGACCGCCGAGTACAGTCCTACACGCTTCAGCAAATCCCCGAGCTCGGTAAGGACAAAGCCAACCATCCTGCCCCACCAGTAATTCGCTGGGGAATAGATCCACCCATATGCACGGAACGCAACTGGATAGTCACCCTCCGCTGCCATGAACATGTTGAGGAAGGTGGAGCCAATGTGCGGTATCTCTCCAGACGGGATCTCCCTCTTGCGCGATCCAGGGAAAAGGCCGATAACCGACTCGTCATGGCCGTCATGACGGTGCACTTGGTGGTGGGAGCCCAGATCGCCAAGAGTAACCTCAGGAGCATATCGAGCGAGGTCAAACTCCATCTTCCGCGGGACGGACATATGCTGGTAATAGAACATAGGGTACATCCTATCCATGGCCGGGAGAAAGAACCTTCGGCCCCCTATTTGACGGAGCCATGTGTAAGTCCCTTCGTGCACGCGATGGCCGCCATCGTGGATATGATCCCCGAAGAAGAAGGCGGGCTTCTTCAGCTGGATGCCGTCATCCGTGACGAATGCTGCATCGGTCATCAGCACTCGAAGAGTCCTCATCTCGACATTCGAGAGCTTCTTCTCACGAGCCGGCGACTGGTCGGCAGTCACAGGGGCAGTCCTTTGCAGCACAAAGGTCAGGTTCCGGTCAGCTCCACCTACATGCCCAAAATGGCGTATCTTGGGGAGTGAAGTAGCAGGTTGCGGCGCTGCAAAAAGATGAAGACACTTAAGTCAGATGCTTTACCAAAAGTAAAGAAAAATACTAAGTGTTCTGTGTCCGAACGCAGAAAAGATACTGGACGCAGGAATCATCAAATCCGCGTCCAGACCCGCAAATCTGCGTCAAGAAGCACAGAACGCAAAGATTGAAGCCACTTATGAAATTCCAAGTACTTGGACTCAGACGCCAGATTCATCAAATTGGCGCCTGATGGCACAGAAACGCAAGGATCAAATCCGCGTTCTGCAAACCAAGACTTGTGGAATTTCAAAGTACTTGGACTCAGACGCCAGATTCATCAAATTGGCGCCTGATGGCACAGAAACGCAAGGATCAAATCCGCGTTCTGCAAACCAAGACGTGTAATTTCAAAGTACCTGGACTCAGACGCCAGATTCATCAAATTGGCGCCTGATGGCACAGAAACGCAAGGATCAAATCCGCGTTCTGCAAACCAAGACTTGTGGAATTTCAAAAGTACTTGGACTCAGACGCCAGATTCATCAAATTGGCGCCTGATGACACAGAACGCAAGGATCAAATCCGCGTTCTGCAAACCAAGACTTGTAAAAAAATTCAAAGCACTTGGACTCAGACGCCAGATTCATCAAATTGGCGCCTGATGACACAGAACGCGAAGATCAAATCTGCGTTCTGCAAAGCTGCGTCCAGAGACCTTCACAGTTAGAGAAATTCTAAGTGAAGGACCCGAAGCACAGGGCTCTTGGGTGTCAGATTATCTAATCCGCGCCCCGGTTATCATCCCAAAGACTGCGTCTGGGGAATCAAACACGCTTTTAATGGTTTAAAGTCCTTAAGGGTCAGTTCTGCCTAAGGCATACCACCTTGGAGGCCTTGGAGGACGAAGTCCTGCGCAGAGGAGGAGACGCCCCTCCGGGCCTCGGTGGTGGTCGCCTTTGAGGAGGAGGCGGTCGGCTTGGTCTTTGGTGCCATGGCGAGTTTGGTCTGAAGCTAGAAAAAGGAACAGAGGAAGAGAGTTCTTCTTTTCTAAAATTCTCAGAGCAAGCGAATGCGGGGAAGAAGAGGAAGTTCTCCAAACAGTTGCCTTTTATAGGCACGGGGATACGCAGAGATACGCGGCGCGTGACCCAAGGGACGCTGCAGCGAACCGTCGCTAGACGCGTGTAACAAAATCACTGCCGGTGACGAAGATCATGCGTCGCAACCCCGCCGCGAATCAGAAGCCGACACGTGGAGCAGTTCATTTAATGAACCGCGAGATCCGCGCGCCAAAAGGCGAAATTTCGCCGTTTCCCCAGGCCAGCTGGCGGCGTCATCATGACAGCGTAAAGTTCGCGCCCAGAAAACGCACCGGACATGCCCCGTCAGCATCTCCAAGAATGCTTTCTGAAGGTCGCGTCCCCTCTAAGGAGTTCGCGTCTGACCAACATCGCGTCTACCCTATAGACGCTGCGTCTTCAAAGTGGCTTCTACTTTTCAAAAAAGGAGCCTGCGTCCAGTCTCCTGCGTCTGCTTTCAAAAAGGAGCCTGCGTCCAGTTTCATGCGTCTGCAAGACAGTTCAACAGTACACTGGCGCCAACAGACAACCAACTACTCCTAGCCAAAAACGCACCCGTGACAGACTAAAAAGCAATTGGGGAGGTCTAGGCTGTGTATCTAGACACTCAACACGATCGACTCTGATGGCTTCTAAGAGTTCAACAGTACACTCACGAAGACCAAATTCGGATAAGGTCAAACCCGAAGCATCAACAGTCCGGTCACAAAGGCGAACGCGGTTTGAGTCCAAAGTATTCCGAAATCCGTCCCATTCAACTGCGGAATATCGGAAACTTTGGAGGGGGTTCTGTAGGCTGTCTAAAAATGACTAACCAGGCAAGCCACCAAAGAAGCAGTCTCAAAGACGCAAAGGATTGAAGCCCGCGTCTCAACTTCAAGACGCGTCGGCCTGAAGCCCGCGTCTCAACTTCAGGACGCGTCGGCCTGAAGCCCGCGTCTCAACTTCAAGACGCGTCGGCCTGAAGCCCGCGTCTTAAACATCAAAGCGCGTCGGCCCGAAGCCCGCGTCTCAATATCAAGGCGCGTTGGCTCGACGCCCGCGTCTCAGCATCCAAGACGCAAGGGACTGAAGCTTGCGTCTCAACATCCAAGGCGCGTCCGGCCTGAAGCTTGCGTCTCAGCATCCAAGGCGCGTCCGGCCTGAAGCTTGCGTCTCAGCATCCAAGGCGCGTTTAGTCTGAAATCCGCGTCTCAGTTGCAACCGCCCAGATCGTGGGGAGCCAGTTACCGCGCGTATCGCGGGTAACGGCCCTCATTCAGGCGCATTTTTAGGGGGCACGATCACCCCCTAAAACCCCTATAAATAGCCCTGTTGGCTATGAAGGAAGGGTCGAAGATTTGGATTCAGTGGGAGAAGAAGGTCGAGTGATCAATTAAGGTCGGCATTTTTGAATCCAGAGGGTCAGAAGATCAAGGCATCGAGAGAGAGAAGCCCGACGTCAACGACCGAGAGAGAAGAGATTCTTCAACAGGCTTACTGAGTACTAGCCTATCTTCGCCTACCTCCTCTTTGAGAGTTTGGTAGCCGGAGCTGAGTTACTCCCCTACCGGCCGAAGAGAAGACCCCCGACGGTCCAGGACGGTCATCTGGTCAACGGAGAACAAGATTCACTCTCCATCGCCACACGAAGAACCCAGATTTAAACAAAGGGAAGATTCAAGCATCCTCCCTCCTTGTAGTCGGAATATTGTTTTGTTGTAATCTTTCAACTGATTCAAGGAAATTTTACGGCAAAATCTCTTTTTCCGTACCGAACAATACTTGTCTGGAAGCAGGCTATGGATGAGGAGATGGGTGCTCTTATTTCTTGAAGAACTTGAGAGTTGGTCTCTGAACCCAAAGATGTTGTTGTGGGTTGTCGATGAGTTTATACCTTGAAGTATTGCCCTGATGGTTCAGTGGATAGGTATAAGGCCAGACTTGTTGCCAAAGGATATACTCAGACCTATGGCGTGGACTACTTTGAGACTTTTTCGCTAGTTGCTCGGCTGAACTCTCTTCGAATTTTATTTTCTATTGTTGTTAATATGGAGTGACCCTTATTTCAACTAGATGTCAAGAATACCTTTCTCTTTGGGACTTGAAGGAGTTTATATGGAGCAACCTTCAGGATACATTATTCAGGGAGAGAATACTGTCTGTAGACTCAGGAAGGCGATCTATAGATTCAAACAGAGTCCAAGGGCATAATTTGAGAAGTTTAGCATGGTTATCTCTGATATCGGATTTGCTTGTTGTCATTCAGATCATTCAATGTTTGTTCGTCATACTAAGTCTGGCTCAGTGACACTGGCTGTGTATGTTGATGACATTTTTCTAACTGGAAGTGACTATGTGGCCTTAGCAGAAATAAAGAAGTATTTCAAACGACATTTTGTGACATAGGATATGGGAAAGCCAAAATATTTTTTTGGGATTGAAGTTACTTATCAAAAGTATGGTTTACTTCTATCTCAGAGGAAGTATACATTTGATCTCCTAGAGGAAACTGGTATGTTGGATTGCAAACCTGCTAGTACTCCAATAGAAGCAAATGTAGATTTATGATGTGATAATAGTCATCTACTTGATAACCCTGGACAGTATAGAAGATTGATTGGGAAGTTGATCTACTTGACTGTTACTAGGCCTGATATAACCTTTGTAGTTGGAGTACTTTGTAGGTTTATACATCAGCCTATAGAGGTTCACTGAACAGCTGCTCCGAAGATTTTTGCCTATATCAAATGCTCTCCTAGAAAAGGTTTGTTGTACAGAAACTTGTACATGTTCGTATTTTTGACTATTCTGATTAAGATATGCAGGTGACAAGGGAGATAGGAAGTCTACTACTGGCTATTGCACATTCGTTGGAGGAAATCTGGTGATATGGAGGAGTAAGAAATAAGATGTTTCTACATCTAGTATAGAGGCTGAGTATAAAGTCATGGCACATACTACTTGTGAAATGATGTGGCTGAAGAATCTATTATTGGAGTTTGATTTTCGTCATCTTGACCCTATGTCTATATTTTGTGATAATCAGTCTGCTATTTATATCACATAAAATCAGGAGTTACATGATATGAGTAAGCATATAGTAACTGTCATCTGGTCAGAGATGTATGGACCAAAAAAGTGGTTTCTCTCCCATTTACTCTATTTTCAAATCAGTTGGCAGATCTACTTACCAAAACACCTTCTCCAAAGGTGTTTTCTGTCTTATGTAGCAAGCTGGACATCGTTGACATTTATGCTCCAGCTTGAGGGGGAGTGTTAGAATAGTTATTGGGCAATTGGTTATTGAGCTATTGGGCTTCTATCCAACAGACCCATACTCATCATTTTTATTATATATATGTATTGTCTCTCTTTTATTATCAATCAATTCTTTTTTTAGGATTTTCTATTTCTCTACATTCTTCAATACTCTTGTTCCTATCATGATATTGATCTTTCTCTTGACATGTCAAATATTATATATCATTTATATGATTCTGTTTTAAGAGATTAGCCCTGCCATATAGAACGATTAATCAGTTTTCATGATTTTCTATTGAGCCCAATTTACAAGAAGAAAGAAAAGAAATAGAGGAAGAAAGTAAAAATGAATTGAAAATGAACATGTATTGTACCTGGAGTTGTTTCCTTGCAGTGGCAAGATGCAATATGGTGTTGCCCTTCGCATCCCTCAAGCTGAGAAGCTCATGATGACAGCTTTCCAGCCTCTCAACCAAGAACTTGACTGCTTCAAAACTGTTGGATTTGACAACCAAATGAAGGATGCTATCTCCTAAGCAAGTCAATCCCCGCACGACTTCGTCCGAGCAAGCACCGAGTAGCTCCTCCAACACAGGAACATTACCTGTCAGCGCCGCAGTATGAATGGGGAGCAATCCATACCTGTCTCGCACGCAGCAGATCTCAACGCCGATACTCGACTGCAGCAACTCTCTAACTACCAGCGAGCGTCCATTGGCACAAGCCAAGTGCAAGGCAGTAAGACCCTGAGTGTTGAAGCCAAGCGCGCATTCGGGCTTCCTTGCGAGGATCTCCTTAACAAAGTGTGCATGGCCAAGAGCAGCTGCGATGTGCAGGGGACTATCTGCAGGATGAAGAGTGTTGGGCCGGTGGAGGAGGAGGCCATCTTCTTGAAGCAGTTGACGAAGTTCCTCCAAGTCTCCAGCATGAGACGCTTTCTCCAGCCTTAAGTACATGCCCTCGTTTCTGGGCGGAATAGTTTGAGACTCCATGCTGATAGGAATAGAATTGCGATAGATAAATTGTAACAAGACCTATATCAATTTATAGACTTGGCTTCTCTCATTGCCTCCAACGAGAACTTGTATCAATTTCCTTCCCAATTCCCTATCATGGTGTTGTTCTTTACCATAGTCTTCCTCCCTCTCAGCTTCCTCTCCTTTCCGTTTTATTTTCTTTTTCTCAATTTTTCTCCACCACATAATCCCCTAAAAATATCCCACCGATTTTTTCTCCCTCCTCCTGTCATTAGGTTAAATTTTTTATTATTAAACTTAATTATTTGAAATATATATTTATGTCATGTAAATCTCATTTGCAAGCTCACAACCAAACAACGTAAATTGAATTCTCATTTTACTTTACAGTTGTACAAAATATCATAACTGGCAATATAGTTTTCCACTTACACTTTTATATTACTAGCCACACACTTGAAAATATACTTGCGTAAAATTAAACTTGCAACTGCAAAAGAGTTTCGCACTTACGACTTACGGTCACTTGTGACCACTGGCAAGTAACCAAACGGTCCTTTAGTTAAGCTAGCCAAGCGAAGATACAGTAAAGATTTATTTCTCTGCAGACAACTATGGTTTCAAATATATGAAACAATCGAATAACATGACGGTTCCTCATTCAATAAATGTAATGAGTTTTGAGTTGGGTATCACATATCGTTCATGACTGTAAGAAAGTTATTTATATCATTTACGCGATCGGATCTGGTCTTCCAACAGCCTAGAATCGCTACTGGAACAAAAAAAATGACATTAGTGACCAATTCTATTGTGACTATTATCATAAATTACCGTAGTAGACATATGTAGCGGTAATTATTATTGCTCCTAAATAGAAAAAATAAAACTATGAATATGTCTCTTGCAACTCTTTAAAAAATATATTGACGCAGACAAAAAGAGAACAACACCATCTAAATCTCGTTATAGCGCTAACGAGCCCTGAACGATACTTTCAGGTAGAATAATACCCAAATCTATGAGCAAACAACTCGAATCCACGAGCAAATGAGAACAACTCAAATCCATGAGCAATTTAAAAATAAACTTAATTCTATTAATCAAAATTGAATATAAAACAAAAAACAATGGTCTCATATCTAAAATAAAAGAAATACTACTCTAATATAAGGAAACCTAATTAAATAAGGAAAAAATAAAACCAACTAGAATTCAACTCATACTGAAAAACTCAATCTGATTCTGATTCGAATACTGTTGATAGGAGTGTAGCTGTTGACAGCTGAAGTAACCTGTTGATAGACTGTAGTGGTGTAAATCTCGAGAAAATCCTGGCAAATCACTCTGTCGATAATACAAGAGACCTGTTGACAATTGAAATGGACTGTTGACAACTGACAGGCTTGTTATTGTTCTGCTTTCTATATCATATCATAATATCATATATATTTATTATGAATACAAAGACTCTTCTTGGCTGTGTCTAATTGACATTTTTGTTGTGGCATGATTACATGCGATTGCTGGTACATATGACCGAAAACATTTCTTCAATTGACACAAACCAATGTACAATTAGTTAAAAGGACAGAGATGTGGCAAGACAAACATAGAAAGTTGAGGGCCTCGTGTCATTGCTCTTGGTAGCAAGAACACAAGCAACTCAACAAAAAAGTGGAAGGCTCAGGAACATTGTGACTTGAACGTTTGATGAATATTGCTGGGGTTGAAAGCCAGTGATCTCACCAGCCAAGAGGCTCAACGAACTCATCACATGGGATGTGGCATTTTGTTTGCAACAACTCATGGTCACGCTAGAGAAATTAAGGATTAGTGTGACCCATGTGATCAATAATAATATCTCACTGAAACCACGATTCGGTTCATGTGTGTGAGCCACACACACATGCAATAAGAGAATCAATTCCGTGTTGACACGTGAATTGGATCTCTTATAATCTCTTATAATACGTGTGTGAGGCTCACAAATATAACATATTATAAGAGAATCAATACACGTGTCAACGCGTAATTGGTCTTCTTATTATATGTGTGTGTGGCTCACACAAATGAACCGAACCCCCCACCAAAAAAAAAACCTATAAATTTAAAGGGATAAGAATAATGCCAATCCATTCTAAGTTCTAAGTTAGTCGAACATATGAATGTGGTACAGAGAGAGGAGGCCTATGTTTCAAGTCTTAGGTGGATATTTTGTCAAATTCACTGACTGATTATCAAGAAAAACCCTTGATCTAGAATTAATATAAAATTTAGTTAGGTAAGTCCAGCCTAACCGAAGAACAAGGAAAATTTTGAAGACTAATTACTAGTTGTACTATCACACCTGAGAACACATTTTAGTATAACTATATATGCAAGATTTTTTGTAGAACAAGAAATTTTTTTGAAGGGTAATTGCTAGTTGTATTATCATATATGAGAGTACCTTGTAGTACTAGTATATATACAAATTTTTTTTGTAGAACAAGAGAAATTTTGAAGAGTAATTGTTAGTAGTATTATCACATATGAGAACACCTTACAGTAAAATTATATATACAAGTTTTTTTGTAGATCAAGAAAAAAATTTGAAGAGTAATTGCTAGTTGTACTATCACATAAGAGAACACCTTATAGTGCAACTATATATATACAAGTTTTTTTGTTGAACAAGAAATTTTTTGGGTTCCCTACCTGGTTTTGGGTTCCCTAACTGGCCGGGTCCTGGTCCTGGTCCTGGTTTGGGTTTGGGTTTGGGTTCCCTACCTGACCTGATTCTTTTTGAATCAGGTCTCAAGGGTATGGGCCGCTACCCGAACCAAACCCGCCCCGCCACCGAACCCGCTCCGCTGTCAGGTTGCGAACCTGTTGGACTGCCAACAGTCGCGAACCAATTGGACTGCCAACGGGTGCAAACCAGTTGGACTGCCAAAGGTTGCGAACTAGTTGGATGCCCAAAGGTTGCAATGGTTGGATCGAAAGGTTGCAATCTTTCAGTCCTGTTGGCCCCTCTTGGAGTGCTATATAAAGCACTCCAAACTCTCAATTGAAAAACAACAGAAACACCAAGAGCAAACACTTCTCTTCTCTCTCTCTGAGTTCTGAACACTTCAATTTTTCTGCGTTCTGAACTGGGGAGTAGAGTTCTGAAGTGACTTCCAAAAGGGAAGTGGGAAATCTGTAACTCGGTTTCCGAAGCGACTTCCAACGGAGATTCTGCAAAATTGTTCTGAAAGAGGAATCAGAAAATTCAACAGATTCTTTTATAAGAATTGTTGTCTGAATCTGTTACTTCTGAAGAAAGATATTCTTCTACCTTCCTTCGTCCTCAACAGTGGGTGCTCCTCCAGAGAGTAAAGGCAAATATTCGTTTGAAATTTGTCCTTGTACCGCTGCTTCAACGATCCTGTGAAGGTACTGGTTGACTACGGTTTGACCGTACGGTGATTTGGTAGTGCTATCCAAATACCGTGAAAGAGTGTTGTATCTTGGGAGACCAGCGTCCATTAGCCCGTTAGCACCGGTGCGGGGGACGTAATTGTCTTAAGGAGATTCGCTTTAAGCGTACCTCACTCTAAATACTGTATAAGTGGATTAAGTCCTTTATACAGGGGATATACTTTATTGTATATCGAGACTGACTTAGATTCAGTCTAATTGGTGCTTTAACCAAGGAAGGAAATTGAAAGGTGGTTCTTAAATTAAGGAACGTTCTATTGAACGGAAAACCTCCCACCTGATATTTGCCGAACTGGCCAATTAGATTGTTGATATCTCAGTGATCTTGATTAGTTGTCAGATTGATTCTTGTTAAGCAGAATATCCAACAATCTTAAGACAATTAACGTTTCTTACTTCTGTTCTGCTTGAACTTGCAGAAAATGTCTGAGACAAATCAAGATAGCTCAAGCAAGGCAATAAACATGCCGCTACAAGCTTTCATGCCAACTCCGCTTCCTAACCCGAAGCCGGAGAAGCCAGGAAAATTTGATGGCACAGAATTCAAGAGGTGGCAATAGAAGATGATCTTCTACTTGACCACTCTTCATCTGGCCAGATTCCTGCAAGAAGATCCACCGGAGCCTGCAACTGATGCATGGACTCAATGTGACTTCTTTTGCCGAAATTATATTCTAAATGGACTGGATGACTCTCTTTACAATGTCTACAGTCCTATAACAACGGCAAAGAAGTTATGGGCCAGTCTTGACAAGAAGTACAAGACTGAGGATGCTGGTACCAAGAAGTTCGTTGTAGGACGATTTCTGGAGTACAAAATGGTGGACAGCAAGACTGTAATCAGTCAGGTGCAAGAGTTCCAACTTATCTTGCACGAGATAAAAGCCGAAGGTATGATTCTTCCTGAAACTTTTCAGGTGGCTACTATCGTGGAGAAACTCCCACCTGCGTGGAGAGATTTCAAGAACTACCTGAAGCATAAGCGAAAGGAGTTAAAGTTGGAAGATCTCATTGTGAGGCTTCGAATTGAGGAGGACAACAGAAAGCCCGAGAAAAGGAGCAGTAAGAACTCTTACGAAGCAAAAGCAAATGTGATCGAGGACTCAAAGGGGAAAGCGTCTACTTCCAAAAGCTTAAAGCGGAAGAAGACTTCCCAGGGGTACAAAGGCAAGGTCCAAGAAGGCAAGAACATGCGCTTTAAGGGAACTTGCTACATCTGCAACAAAGAGGGGCATAAGGCGAATGAATGTCGCAGCCGTCTCAAACAAAACAAGAATCTTGTTGATTGTCTTTTTAAAGACAATGTTGCAGTGGTAGACAAAAAGTCTGTGTATTTGTACCCGAAGCTTATAAATAAAGGAAATTCTTCTGTTTATTTGCTTGAGTCTCCTATTTTGTGGCATGCTAGATTAGGGCATGTAAATTACAAGTCTTTGAAGAACTTGTCTAATCTGGGATATATTCCTAAACTCAACTTGGAAGAAATTCGCAAGTGTGAGGTTTGTGTTGAGGCCAAGTTGGCGAAAAATTCATTTCACTCAATAGATCGAAATACAGAACCTTTAGGGTTAATTCATAGCGATCTGTGTAATTTGAAGTTTATGCCAACTAGAGGTGGTAAAAAATATTTCATTACTTTTATCGATAACTGTACAAGATACTGTTATGTGTATCTTTTAAACAGTAAAGATGAGGCAATAAATATGTTTATAACATATAAAGTCGAAGTTGAGAATCAACTCAATAAGAAAATCAAGATTCTAAAATCCGATAGAGGCGGAGAATATGAATCAAATGATTTTAGTAAGTTATGTGCTAGTTTTGGTATAATACATCAAACTACAGCACCATACACTCCTCAGCAGAATGGAATTGCTGCACGGAAGAACAGAACTTTGAAGGAGATGGTTAATTCCATACTCGTAAGTTCTGGAGCTCCGCAGAACTTGTGGGGGGAAGCTCTATTAACTGCAAATCATATTCTAAATAGAGTACCCCACAAGAAACTTGGTCTTATACCATTCGAGTTATGGCATGGAAGGATACCTTCCTACCATTACCTCAAAATGTGGGGGTGCCTAGCAAAGGTGTTAGCACCATTACCTAAAAAGACTAAGTTGGGAGCAAAAACTATGGACTGCATATTCATAGGTTATGCCTTGAATAGCAGTGCCTACAGATTTCTGGCTCATAAATCAGAAATACCTGATATTCATGTAAACATGATTATCGAATCTCGAGATGCTGTGTTCTTTGAAGATATCTTTCCGTACAAACGGGAAGCAGATAAGACTTCTGGGAAAAGAACACACGAGATGGCGTTCAGGGACGAAAGTTCCGAGGAACCGAATGTAAATGCGGAAACTGAACCAAGAAGAAGTTAGAGATCTAGAATCTCAAAATCTTTTGGTCCAGATTTCATAGCATACGCTATTGAGAGCGAGCCTCAAACATTTAAAGAGGCTATGTCAACCTCAGAAGCACAAATGTGGAAAGAAGCTATAAATAGCGAAATAGAATCCATACTAAGTAATCATACTTGGGAATTGGTAAACTTGCCTCCTGGCAGTAAACCAATTGGGTGTAAGTGGATTTTCAAACGAAAATTAAAACCCGATGGATCTATCGATAAGTACAAGGTTAGATTAGTAGCCAAGGGTTATCGACAAAAAGAAGGACTTGACTACTTCGATACTTATTCACCAGTAACAAGAATAACGTCCATTCGGATGTTGATTGCAATAGCAGTATTGCACAACTTAGATATCCATCAAATGGATGTCAAGACTGCATTCTTAAATGGTGAATTAAATGAAGAGATATATATGGAGCAACCTGAAGGATTTATAGTTAAGGGCCAAGAACACAAGGTGTGTAATTGGTAAAATCCTTATATGGTTTAAAGCAGGCTCCAAAATAATGGCATGAGAAATTTGATACTGTCATGATCAAAGATGGATTCACTATCAATGAATGCGATAAGTGTGTTTACACGAAAACAGTTGGAGATGCATGTATCATTGTCTGTCTTTATGTAGACGACATGTTGATACCTGGGACTAATATTGAGATTATTAAGTCCACTAAAAGAATGTTATCCAACAGTTTTGATATGAAGGATCTGGGAGTTGCTGATGTAATTTTAGGAATTAAAATTACTAGAACACCAGATGGAATCAGTCTATCTCAATCTCACTACGTGGATAAGATGATAGAAAGATTCAAGAATCATGGGATAAAAGAGAATGCAAATCCTTTTCTCCCACACGTCCACCTTCATAAGAATACAGGAACTGGAATATGCCAGTTGGAGTATTCTCAGATTATCGGGAGTCTAATGTATTTGATGAATTGCACTAGACCCGATATTGTTTACGCTGTAAGCAAGTTAAGTAGATACACTAGCAATCCTAGTGATCTACATTGGACCGCTCTACTACGAGTATTGGGTTACGTATCACATACCAAGGAATATGCCTTGAGATATGGACAGTATCCACCTGTACTGGAAGGATACAGTGATGCTAATTGGATTGCAGATTCTGAGGAATCAAAATCAACTAGCGGATACGTATTTACTCTAGCAGGAGCAGCAGTATCTTGGAAATCTTCTAAGCAAACATGTATTGCCCGTTCCACTATGGAATCGGAATTTATAGCCTTAGATAAGGCTGGAGAAGAAGCAGAATGGCTTCGACAATTCTTAGAAGATATACCATTATGGCAAAAGCCAGTGCCTGCTATATGTATACATTGCGATAATCAAGCAGCTATATCTAGGGCACAAAATGTTATATACAACGGTAAGTCTAGACATATTCGTCGTAGACATAATACCGTGAAGCAGTTGCTCTCAAATGGAATTATCTCTATTGACTTTGTATCGTCAAAGGATAATTTAGCGGATCCGCTTACTAAAGGTTTAAGTGGAGAGCGTATAAACTGCGCATCGAGGGGAATGGGTTTAAAAGCCTAACCTTACCGAGTCAGCTTAATAGAGTTGGGTCGGCTCTTTGGGAATTTCTATGGAGGCTGTTATTCCCTAAAGATACTCTCTGAAACCAAGAATGTCCAGGGCCAAAACGGACACAACCGAGAACCAAAGTTAATTTGGAAAGTCACTGTGTGAAGCTTGTTGACTTGGCTTACACTAACGGCTAACAGTTCAAGACCTAGTTCACTGATTAGCCAGTAAGTCCGATAAAGCTTTCGCTATGGAAGGTTCAAGACCTAGTTCACCTATCCTTATGCAGTTTCTTTTCTCAAGTACCTTTCACAAAAGAGTCAGTTTCTTTGTGTGTCATTTCCTTGAATTCTCCATTCATTGTGGGGGATTGTTGGAATTGAAGAATATGAAAGGCGAATCTTCGAGTTGAATTATGGCGAGATCCGTTGATCGAATCAACTGGATGATGGTTGGAGTGTGTTCTCCTTCCATTGGGATGAACGTGGTATATTCACATGTTCAATTCCGACTTCGAATGAATGAGATATTCAAGTCCAAAGATTGCCTAATTCAAAGCCAAAACGGGACTAAAGGTAGCTAAAAGCATTTAGTCCCACATTGGCCATGGGATGGAAGTTTGTGGTGTATATATAGAGAAAATTGAGAACAAAGGGCGTGCCCTTTGGGTACTTGGAGTTTTCGCGCGCGATTGGGAGGGAACCATGCCCTATCATGCGTGCGTGCGCGCGCCGCCGCTGGCGGCGGCCGGCCGGCGCAGGTGCCGGTGCCGGGGTTTGGGTTTGGGTTTGGGTTTGGGTTCCCTACCTGGCCTGGTTCTTTTTGAATCAGGTCTCAAGGGTATGGGCCGCTACCCGAACCGAACCCGCCCCGCCACCGAACCCGCTCCGCTGTCAGGTTGCGAACCTGTTGGACTGCCAACAGTCGCGAACCAATTGGACTGCCAACGGGTGCAAACCAGTTGGACTGCCAACAGTCGCGAACCAATTGGACTGCCAACGGGTGCAAACCAGTTGGACTGCCAAAGGTTGCGAACCAGTTGGACGCCCAAAGGTTGCAATGGTTGGATCGAAAGGTTGCAATCTTTCAGTCCTGTTGGCCCCTCTTGGAGTGCTATATAAAGCACTTCAAACTCTCAATTGAAAACAACAGAAACACCAAGAGTAAACACTTCTCTTCTCTCTCTGAGTTCTGAACACTTTAATTTTTCTGCGTTCTGAACTGGGGAGTAGAGTTCTGAAGTGACTTCCAAAAGGGAAGTAGGAAATCCGTAACTCGGTTTCCGAAGCGACTTCCAACGGAGATTCTGTAAAATTGTTCTGAAAGAGGAATCAGAAAATTCAACAGATTCTTTTATAAGAATTGTTGTCTGAATCTGCTACTTCTGAAGAAAGATATTCTTCTACCTTCCTTCGTCCTCAACAGTGGGTGCTCCTCCAGAGAGTAAAGGCAAATATTCGTTTGAAATTTGTCCTTGTACCGCTGCTTCAACGATCCTGTGAAGATACTGGTTGACTACGGTTCGATCGTACGGTGATTTGGTAGTGCTATCCAAATACCGTGAAAGAGTGTTGTATCTTGGGAGACCAGCGTCCATTATCCCGTTAGCACCAGTGCGGGGGACGTAATTGTCTTAAGGAGATTCGCTTTAAGCGTACCTCACTCTAAATAGTGTATAAGTGGATTAAGTCCTTTATACAGGGGATATACTTTATTGTATATCGAGACTGACTTAGATTCAGTATAATTGGTGCTTTAACCAAGGAAGGAAATTGAAAGGTGGTTCTTAATTAAGGAACGTTCTATTGAACGGAAAACCTCCCACCTGATATTTGCCGACCTGGCCAATTAAATTGTTGATATCTCAGTGATCTTGATTAGTTGTCAGATTGATTCTTGTTAAGCAGAATATCCAACAAGTTTCTCTGCGGAATAGTTTGAGACTCCATGCTGATAGGAATAGAATTGCGATAGATAAATTGTAACAAGACCTATATCAATTTATAGACTTGGCTTCTCTCATTGCCTCCAACGAGAACTTGTATCAATTTCCTTCCCAATTCCCTATCATGGTGTTGTTCTTTACCATAGTCTTCCTTCCTCTCAGCTTCCTCTCCTTTCCATTTTATTTTCTTTTTCTCAATTTTTCTCCACCACATAATCCCCCAAAAATGTCCCACCGATTTTTTCTCCTCCTCCTGTCATCCCAACGCGGAGTTTATGCGGAGTTTACCTAGACGCGGACTTGAGCCCACGTCTGGGCTCAATCCAGCCAAGCGCGGGCCTTACTTTATGAGACGTGAGCCTCATTTAACCCCAAAGCGGGTCTCATTTCACCCCCTCTTGTATATATTTCTCTCTCTCTCATTGTCTCTCTTTCATTTTCACATCTTCTTCCTCTTCTTTCTTCTTCAACCCATCACACCCGCTTCCCCCTAGCGTTAGCAACCGCCTGCGCATTCGATAGCCCCACACATATTATATAAGAGTCAATTTTACTTTTGACATTTGACACGTGGATAAGATATCGCGTCTTAAGAGTACAAAGCTTTAAGACCATTGGACCTCTTATAATGAGTGGGCCAATCTCACGTGTCAACACGACATTGAATCATTTTAGAATTCGTTGTTGCAATTTCAATTTCTTTAAAAATTTTGTCGGGGTAATTAGGTTACCCATCAGACAGTTTTGACACTTTTTCATAAAAGGCGCTGTGAATTTAAAGCTTTTCTAAGATTCTGTAGGTTGCTTTCTTGTATTCCACATGAGTTGTTATGTTCTATTCACACCTTGTTGTTCCATTAATTAGTCAAAAAAATCAGTTAAAAATATTTATTCATGGTTTTGTTTAAAATATCTGTGAACTATACATAAGATTTTTATTCTGTAATGATTGCGAAGCTTTTTATATTCCTTAGCGATTGTATCTCCCATATGGTTAAAATCAATCTCTTAAATAATCTTTTCTTATTTAATTCTCTTTCTTTGTGTTTTTTTTTGGGTACGTCTGCAATGGTTTTCAGTTGGTCAATGATTATCTTTATTCAACTTGATAGATGCTATTGTCTTGTTTTAATATTTTTGTTTTGCGTGGTTTTGCTGTTTTTTTCTATAACTTAAGAATTTCCTTAGCCTGTCTTAAATTAGTCAGGCTTTCATGTTTTAGCACAATCACATTCTTATTTGATTTATCTTTAGATTTTTTTTTTGTTTGTAAATAGTTCTTTGAGGACTTTTGTATATGATGATTTTCACTATGTTGGTGTTTGTAAGAGAACTAAAATGTGCCAATATTTCAATTAAGTGTGCCCAGATTTTTGATCTTAACAAAAAATATGATGTGATTGTGAAAGTTGGAAATTTGACGTGCAAAGATCTTAAGATTCCATTTAAAGTGTTCAAATCTTTTATCTTTATGGATTATTTTTCTTTAGGAATGTGCTTTGTTGGTCAGGATGCTGTACCCATTAGCATTTTTTGTTCTTAGTTGACAAGTCGCTTGTATCATTAAATATAAAATGGAGCTCCGCTTAGTTTTGTTCTACTTTCCACCTCAGCAAATGGAGCTCCGCTTAGTTTTGTTCTACTTTTGTTTTAAAGTAGAAAGGGCTGAATTTGAAGCTTTCTTGTTGCCAATTTATGTAAAATTTTGATGAATTCTATCCATTCATTAAATATAAAAAAATATAATCTAAAAGAATATCTTGTATAATAATATTTTTATTTAATAAAATTGATTTGCAGAAATTAAAATAATATATAGCTTTTTACAAACTCATTCACATATTCAGCATGGATCAAGGCTTAAAAATTGATTGCAAGTCAATTTTTTTTTTTAATCACCTCGTATTCAAGACTAAATTGCATTGACATGTTTGAATTTTAATGCTAAAGTGACAAAATGCTAGCATGAAAAGGAATTCTAAACTTCTCCTCCTTCTCTAAGAGGAATACCATACTACCATGATAGATTTGAATAAATGTCATAATAGCCATTTAATTTAATTACAACATAGATTATTCGAAATACGAATATTTTCAAAATAGAAATGCAAATTATTTTTTTAATATAAAACTTTCACTTTATGGTATTGATTACTGGAAGAGCATAAATTGTTGATGTAGTCATTTAGATTTTCTTGACTTTGATGAGGTTTTCTCTTACTTATTACAGTAACTGAGTAATTGTCTGAAGATTTAAATTTAGAAAATAAATAGTAGATATATGCTATCTGTCTTCTAGATTCAATTAATTGCATGAAATAGGAAATAGACTAAATGAATAGGAGAAAATATATATGTATCTTTTTTATCCTTTAAATTGTTGGGATAATATGTACTATTTTCTATTAAAACATGCAATTCAAAATTTTAACAATGCACAAATCAAATAAAGTTATAGCAAAATCCTGCATGCAATACTGAAAATTAAAGCACAAAAGAATATGTTGGCCTGGGGAATGCAACCACAATATCGCTGTCCTAAAAGATCAAAAGCCCACTCCAATCATCCGGTCATTAAATTGGCAGTCGTCTCCTAGTAGCAAAACACCTTCCGGAATGACCAACTACTGGCCTAGGACAGTAGAGTAGACCTCTGCTCAGATGAGAAACGAATGCCCAAAAAATAAAGATAAAGAACAAAAATTTTCTTTAATATTGAAATCATTCTCACCAAGAATAAACTTCAGGTTTTGAGATGAAAAGAAGAAGAATGTTGTGCTTAGAATGAATGGAAATGACTCTACTTATTGATTAAAGGGATCAGTTAGTTAGAGAAATTAGATATGTCTTAATAACTTATAAGAGTAAGAATAAACCAACAATGGTTAAGAGTGAGAATCGGCCATAGTAATCATTATTTGAATAAGTCAAGTTTATTAAAAATATCCAAAAATTAGATTGAAGGTAGAGATAGTCCGCTTAAATTTTGATTTTTGAAGACAGCCGTTAAATTTGAAGACATCGTGGGGTTTTTTTTTTAGAATGCGATGAAGAGGATATTATATTTATTAAAAAATAATGTTTAAGTCTTAGTTATAGTAGTTGTAGTATGATTCTGTTCTTGTTTGTTCATTGTCTTGTTATAGTCAAATTAGTAATGGAAGTTTTGCATAAATTATGAGTATTTGATGTTTTTTATTCATCTTGTTAAATCATTCTATTATAGTTTTTCTTTATAATTTTAAAGTTTCTATATTTTGGAGTTTTCATCTTATTTAGGAGTTTCTTTGTTTTGGAGTATCTATATTATATAATTGTATACCTACGTGTTCTCCAACAATATTTATAACAATAATACACATAATTCAATTTCTCTATTGAATTAACATATTATCAAATTTCCCAAAATAATTTAGTTATTATAAAAAAATTTCTCTTCCGAGCGTTGTTGCTTCATGTCAACAGCGAAAGGTTCTCTAATCTCTACGCATCATATTAATATTTACCGTGGGTGCAAATTCTTTTCAGACATGTTTGATTGCAGGGAAATGAGCGGAAGTAAGAAAACACGAAAATATTATTCCTCACTTCTTTATCTATCCAAACACTTGAAAAGGGAAATGAGAAAACCTCATTTCCTTTTCTCTTTTTCTTTTTACACAGTCACTTTTTGATTTTCAGTGTGCTACAATTAATTTTGTGGTGATATAATTTTCATTTGTAATAAGTTATAACTCAAACAGTTAATTTTGTGATTATGTAAATCTCACTTGCATTTTAATTACAATCTAATTTTTATTTTTTTCTTAATTAATTTTTTATTTTCATATTATTTTTGTGGCTAACTTTGTGGTCAACATTTTTACTTTCACTCTCATATCATCATATGAACATCAGAAAAGACATAACATTTTTTAAACCACACTTTCTAACAATATTCAAATACCAGAAAATTCACTAACTAATTTTTAAGTTTTAAAAAAAATTATTATTATTTCTTCACTTTCTCACTTTCACTCCTAACAAAACAGTCCCGATGCTCTCGTAGATTTCTTTGTTTTTATGCTATATGACGGATGTCATGATCTCTTTTTTATTAAATTTCATATCACTGACTGTACGTGAAGTAGACTTGCTCCAGGCTTCCATGCTTGCATCATGTCACGGGAACTGAAGAGGCTTCCTCTCACTTTCACGTTCACCTTGCTAAACGAATCGGGCCTGTTTGGTTGTCGTAACTGGCCGTAATTCATAACTCAGAATTGATAAAGACTTTTATAGTTATAAATGAGTTACATGCATGTAACCTTTATGGTGTTTGGTTGATAATATAAAGTTGTAAGTGGAAAAGTGTATTGTGTTTTACGGTATTTGGTTGTCGTAATGTCTAAATCGTAAGTGAAAAAGTTGATCACAAAATTAACTATTTGGTGATTTAAAAAGTTTTAATATTACAAATAAATATTAAAAATGCTAAATATTAAAAAAATTTAATATTAACATAAAAAATAATACAAATTTGCATGACCACAAAATTAACTGTAACAGAACTGTAAGTGAGTGGTAATTGGGTTGCAAGTGAGTGATAATTGAGTTGTGTAAGTCTTTTATGAATTACGGTTTAAACAAACGCCGTAGTTGTAACTGGATTGTAAGTCATTTACGAATTACGGACTTTTACGCGAAATAAACGGCCCCGAAAAAGAGACAATTGTTCTCAAAATTTATTTTGCCGCACATGAGAAGTAAAAAAAAAATGGGGTTAAAATCTTCTCCTTCAACAAGTGCTTAATCTTTGATTGAGAAAGATGCTTTATTCTTGATTATGTATCCAATGTAGATCTCTTGTTTAGAAGCTTTCTATCATCCCTCGTCTCTTCCTCATCATTAACCCTCATCTAAGCATTTTATTGTTTCATCCATCATTTGTCGTGAATCTACAGGTGATGTCAAAAAACACTATTGAGATTAAAAAAAATTTCCTTATTAGGAGCTTCTATATATGTTTAAGAATATTTAAATAAAATTTGGAGTTTCAATAAAGTTTACAAATTATGTAATTTCATGCTTATACACCCCCTTAATAATACCATATATAAATTCAGTTTCTCAATGAAAACCATGTTGGAATAAACTGCTGTACTACAGTGATCTATTTTTAAAATTAAACTTTCAAAAGGAAGAAGCTTCTCTTGTTTTGATTGATGCATGTAGAGCACTATTTTTACGAGTAGAGCGCGCTCATCTCAGAGAGTATCTTGATGCAGCACGTTTATGATGGCCTGCCGTCAAAGATTCAATAATCGTTGGCCTTGCAAGCGTGCATTTGCAATGCACAGACCCTCGAACAGCTTAATTTGTTTTCTTTAGAGATGCAAGGAACGCAGAAAAGTTTTAAGAAATTTCAGAGGAGGAAGAAGATAGCACAGTTGTGTGTTTGAGAGTAAGAATCAGGTCCTTTTAAAGAGAGTTTTTTTCGGGCTCAAATCTTGTGACAGGTTATGAAAAGATTTATTTTAATTTTATTCAATTTCAAAAAATAAATCAACTGGCAAAATTTGTCAATTCTCGTGTGTGGCAAAATTTGTCAATTCTCGTGTGTGTGTGTGTGTGCGCGTGTCCTTTGAACCCGGTTTTGCACTCCACTTCATGGGTGCACATGCGTAACTAACTAAGATGTTTTCAAATCTGGTAAACCATTTTCCTTCACCGGGCGGCCTCAATGAGTTTGTGTGCACGCAAACATTCATAGTGTCTAGGCCCACACAACACATCACACGAAGGAGACTTCATATTTAAATTTTTTTTCCCCTATTTAATGTGAGGCTAAATGGATTTTACATAATTTTGATGTACTCTCAAATACTAACAATCCAAATGGCATGTTAGAATTGAATGCAAATGTTCCTGGCAAATTAAGTGAGATACTTCGAATAAAGAGCTATAAAGAAGATAAAAATCAGCGAACACGTATGCCCAGCAGCAAGCTAGCAAATTACACATGGTTCAGAGAAGACATGGGCCGTGAAGTGGTTCAACTGTACCGGGCCTGTTCTCTTCTTCATCTTAACTGCTTAATTGTTGGGCTTGACTCCTGGGCTCTCAACCCTTTGGTGACGCTCGAAAACAGCTTGGGCCCCAAACTGTTCTGGCCCCGAACTTTTAGGATCATGTATCCGACGTCAGCCTTTTAAGTGAAGAACTCGTGTATCCTTTTTGTGAAACTATTAATGAGTTATTTTATAATTAGACTCAAGAGAATCATATATGGACACTTTTAAAAGCCTCTGAGAACAGATGAAGCTATATTATATAATCTTTTTGCAAGTGTATGTATCTTTTGGGCTTTGCCCATCACAATAATAACAATAATACATGCACGAAAAACTTCACATATTGTGTATGATTTTTTGTTTTTAATAAGAATCCGCATTTCGCTCGGTCAATTTGAGCTCAAGAAGTGCAGTTCGAATACAAAGATTCTTTAATTCTGCCAAACCCTACGGAACTAAGCACATTATTTACATGAACAACTTTGTTCAGTCCAACATTTTCTTTTTTAAAATGTAGGTCGTAGCCTGATGCAAGTAGGGTTTAATCTCCAAACTTCTTACTCACTATAATTTTTTTTTACTAATATACTGCAGTGACAACTTAGGTTAACTCATAAGATGATAGGCTCATCAGTTCCTCCTTCCCAAAATTGGTGAAAGGTAGACCATCCGTTTGCAAAGGTTGATATGATTTTATGAGACAAATTGTGGGATCATACTACAAGTGTCACCTTCAAATACTCTAGAGCCAATGCTAATGCCCATGAATGGTCCTGCAAAAATTGGATATAAAGAAAGGCATTCTCTTTAACTGTATTTTCTCTTCCTACAAGCACCTTAGTCACAAAGCTTAATTCAATGTTCTCTTGATTACTTAACTAGAAACTCTCTTAATCAGTTAACAACTTAACCTTTCTTGTTTTGTTCTCTTCCATTTTTTTTTTTGCCAAATGGTGCTCTAAACCTTTCCTAATCAACCAATTGTTTGATGTGTTATGAATTAAATCCTTTCTTTTCCACTAGAATCAGTACACACGGTTCAAAATGACAATTTTAATCGCCGACTATTATTTTAGACCATCGTGATTCAATTTGTTCTCAGTGACGGGCACATGATATCTTTCTAGTATAGACCTAAATATAATAAAACTAGAATTATGACAACAACACCGCAATTTGTTATGTATTTCCATATCCAAAAATAGTAGAAGAAAATAAAAAATAAGAATTAAATGAAGAGCATTCAAGACTTGAACTTATAACTTGTTTTCAAAAATTACCATTTGAGTATAGCTCATAATTGCCCATTTTATTTGTAAAGTGTATTTAAAATGAAGATGTCATGTGTAAAAACATCTAAATTTCACATACCTTTCAAACTATTTTAAAATCCAATGTGGGTCGCAAGTTCTCAACTCATGCGGGTATATGTGGGGTCTGTTTGGTTGTTATAATTTGCCGTAATTCGTAAGTCGTAATTGGTAAATTCTTTTATAGTTGTAAATAAGTTACATGTATGTAAGTTTTACGGTGTTTGGTTAGTAATATAAAACTGTAAGTGGGAAAATGTATTGTATTTTACAGTGTTTGGTATCGTTATGTATAAGTTGTAAGTGGAAAGTTGACCACAAAGTTTTGGTGATTTAAAAAATTTTAATATTACAAATAAATACTAAAAATATTAAATATTAAAAAATTAATATTAACATAAAAATAACACAAATTTGTATGACCACAAAATTAACTGCAAGTGAGATGTAAGTGAGTGATAGTTAGGTTGCGTAAGTCTTTTACGAATTACGGTCCAAACAAACACCGTAGCTGTAATTGGGTTGTAAGTCAATTACAAATTACGGCCTTTAGAACTTTTACGTCCAAACAAACAATCCCCTAGTTGATAATTGTGACATCAACTTAAACCGTCAAACAAACGAATTACGAGTTTAACTATTATGTACTACAACATAAACAACAGAGTCAACAGTGGTAAAAACGTGACAATATTAGTAGACAGAAAAAAGCTCAAGATTCGTCTCCCAATTAGCCCATAAATTTAAAACAAACATAAAAACTACACCTGTATACACAAGAAGACCGATTGAATCATCTGAATATTAAACTTGGTCTCTTAAGGTTAACAAAAGCAATTGAATCTTGCAGCACCAACCGCCACCTCCTCACCATTCTTGATGCAATAATTGAAATTTTTTGTTAATATTTATATACAACAGCAGAAGCAGAACCAATATTGTTAGCCTCTCGAAGCATGCAGCTACCCAGGATAATAATCAACAATCAATACTAAATTGTACAATTAAGCTCAGATCATCATAATAAAATATACCAACGTCCAATCAAAGCCACTTCCAGAAACCTATTTCCCAATCAGCAGTCAGCATCTTGTTTTCTTTCAAGCACATGTAAATTTCTTCTTGCAGGACTGGATCTCAGATCCACCGTCTCTTGCTTTCCAAGAGAGCAAAATTTGGAAAGCAACGGACGGCGTATCTGGGCCCATGCATGCATGGGGAAGGGACTTAGAATATTAGGCCGAAGAGAGAGCCAAAAATAATGGAGATCAGCAATGGGGTCAGCATGGAGGAGGCATGAGGGGTGGCATGGCTCGTGACTTGATCTTGGCCAGCCAAGAATACCATTGTGTCGTTAATGAGTGGGACCTTCGATCCCTGCTGAAGATTCTGATTCCCTCCTCCTGCTGATTTCAAACTGTAACAAGAGCCAATTAGTTGGCAATAGTTTATAATTTAATTCAATAAGTGAGAAATTATTTTATATGAAGATTGAGGAACAAAGAATTTATTCAATGTGACGATTGCTACTCATCAACTCAAAGTTGACGCAAATCAATTTCATTATCTGTTTGTTTTCTGTAAAAGGAACCACAGGATGACGCGATCAACACTGAGTTGGGTTGATACAAAACCTGAAGTTGTTGATTAAATTGAGTAATTTATCTATAATTATCATACCTTGTGGTGCTGGGACAAAACGTGACGAGATAACTGGCAGCAGCAGCGCAAGTGAAGGTTGAGGTCAGATCATCATACGCGTAGCTGTAAGCTCTTGGGCAAGCATTCTTGAACAACTGAGAGTACGAGCTCGGAGCACACGTCGTCGGGCTCGCGAACGCCCCGCTGCAGCAGTACTCGGCCGACCCGAACGCCTCGCACGCGCTCCTGCACGCCACCACGCCGCCGCCCCCGGCCACCCTCAGCTCCGGTGGGCAAATCACGTTCAGGTCCGCGACGCACCCCGTGGCCCCGCACCCGCCCACGGCACCACCCTCCGGGACCACCAGCATGGTAGATTGTACCCGTCGACCAAACTCACGTCGTAGAAGTCCAGGCCTGCATCGCCGTTGAGAGTGAACTCTGCCGGCGTGGCGGGAGGGGCCGCCCCGCTGCCGGAGCACTCCACGGCGCCCGACCCGCAGTCGCCGGTCGCGCAGCTGAACCGGCCCGATGGGTCAGTGGAGCAGAGGGTGCGGGCCCACAGGCGGCCGGCCCAGGACATGGGAGCGTCGAGGGTGCGGGTCTCGGTGGGATCGAGGGCGAAGCCGGTGGAGGGCAGGGGGGGCGTGCCGGCGTTGGAGAGCACGCAGGCCAGACGGTGTAGGGGCAGTTGTTGATGAGGGTGAAGGAGGTGGAGGTGGTGGTCGTGATTGTTGTTGAGAGGAGAAAGAGGAGCGCTGAGAGAAGCTTGGCCATTTGGGGGGAGAAAGAGTTGAAAGAGAGGCTTGTGAGAGAGGGGATTGGTTTATTTATAGAGGAGTTTGGGAGTAAGTGTGAATTTTTATTTGGAAATCTTTCCATAAAGAGAGTTGTAGTAACGTTTAATGTAAGAAGGGAGAATATGAGGGGGAATAGATTTTGGTAAGGTTGGGTGTTGGGTTTGTGAGAAGTGACTGTCAAGTTTTTAGTTTAGGTTGTTTATTAGAGACGAGTGAGATTAGTTGGAAAATTTTTCTAATTATTTTTTCTAATAAAAATTACTCTATTGTGAGCCAAATTTGAAACTCACACCTCTTCTTGCATAACTCTGTTAAGCTTTAATTTTACTATTAGTTTTATTTAAAAAAAAAACGGTCACAACTTGGACGTGAGATTTCTAACAACCTACCAGAGGTGCAATCATAAGATGTTAATGACATTTTGATTTATTAATTCCAACTATTATGCATGAGAAATTCTAAATATAGTTGATATTTGCTAGGTTAATTATGATTTGAAAATACTTGTCAGATCTTACCCATTAGTTAACACAGATTGTGAAAAGTCATATATTCAAGTTTAGACTGCGATATTTATAAAAGAGCCTCACAATCGCGCAAAGAATAAAAATACAGGGCTTATTTGAAACTATGACATATTTAGGCTCTAAACGGGTCAGTATACTACGGTCTCGTTTAATTAGGCTTAGGATAATAAATGGATTGAAAATTCAATGCAGTTGCACTTCTAAATACACTTGGGCTCTCGTCCTTCCAATCTTTCTTCTACCTCCATTTCCGGCGTTGTACATCTCAGTGATTTTTGTTGTATGTGTTTTGAGTTGGGGGGAAAACTTGAGTTTCCCTCTTATTTGTTTTTGGTTTTAGTCCCACATTGGATAGGAGATGGGAGGTTAGGTAGTATATATACCAACACCTCTCATACCTATAGTTATGAGTGTTGGGCCATGGGCCACAATCCCCACACGCGCGCGCACGCGCCGAACCGAACCGGGTGCGGGTGGCGCGCGCCCATGACCTGCGGACACGAATGCAGTTCGATTCAGGGGCTTGTTGGACCTGCTTCTTTTTGTTTTTTGTTTTTTTATTTAAAATTCTCTCGGCTGTTTCTCTCGGGCTGTTTCAAACAGAAAGATCTGCAGAGGGTTATAAACACCCTAGTTCTACACGTATCTTTTACATGAAACAGAAATAATCCGCTCTCTTTCTCTCACATATTTCTTACATTCTGCTGAAAGAAGCTGTGTTCCTGCAATCAGTTTATGCTCTTTCCCGACGTTCTTTTTCTACTTACGGGCAACGAATCTCCATCTGAGCAGAGGCCTGACTCATCGTCCTGAGTTGGGTGCTGGTGTACTACCGGGGGGAGTTTTTACCGCTAGAAGAGGAGGCCACGTTCAAGGTCCGACGAGAGACCAGCCAACTTTCTTCTAGGGCAGTGCGTCTGCACGACTACGTCACCCTAGGCCAGTTTTTTTGCTTTCTTTTATTCTTTATTTTAGTTGCATGCTTAGGACAAGTAATTTATTGAATTCAAGGAATTATATTTATTGCATGTTTTAATTCAGTTAAATATTCTACAATTTTTACGTTGAAGGAATGTATTGTGTTGCAGAAATAGTCTTTTCAAGTACAACATACTAAAATAACCCTTCATATTTCTTATTTTTCTTTTCTTTAGGGTTACACAGCCCAAATACTAAATTGAATTTGCTGCAAGAAACTTATACTGCTATGACACAGTTAATTTTATCTTTTGAAAGTTAAACATAATAAATTATAGCTTGCATATGTATGTTAAGTATAAGTTTAGCGTCAAGACTTAGGGCTTAATTGGTTGCTGCAAGTGCAAGTCCCGCTTGCAGCGTAAAAATTTCGAGTGTTTGGTTGCAATTTGCATTGCAAAGCCGACTTGTAAGATCCAGTAATTAATTTGAGGCTCCCTTGCAACTTACTGCACACTTGTGAAGCCCCCTTAGAGACCTTATAGTAAAATTTGAGACCCCCTTGTACTTACATTATTTTTAGATTAATATTTTTTTAGTAGATCAATTTTTGTAATTATTAGATTAATCTTTTTTTATTATTAGATTAATATTTTCTAATTGGTAGATTAATTTCTAATTATAAGATAATTATTATTAGATTAAAGTTTTTTATTAGATTAATATTTTAAATATTTTTAGTTAGTTTATTATCTTTTTTAATTAGTAGATTATTTTTTTATTAGATTAATTTTTTATTATCATATTAAAGTTTTTATATTATTATATTAAAGATTTTATACTATTAGATTATATTTTTAATAATTTTTAAATAGTAGATTAATCTTTTTAATTAGTAGATTATTTTTATTATTAGATTAACATTTTTTATTATTAGATTAATGTTTTTGTTAGTAAATTAATCCTTTTTAATTATTAGATTAATCTTTTTATTAGGTTAAAGTTTTTTTTTTATTAGATTAATATTTTTTAATTATTAGATTAAAAAATTATTATTAAGTTATTTATTACTAAATTTAATTACTTGAAATATATACTTATGTCATGTAAATCTCATTTGCATGCTCACAATCAACAACGTAAATCGAATTCTCATTTTACTTTACAGTTCTACAAAATATCGTAGCTAACAATATAGCTCACCACTTACACTTTCATTAGTCAAACACTTGAAAACTTACAAGCGTAAAACACACTTGCAACTGCAAAAGAGTTTCACACTTACCACTTATGACTTGCGGCCACTTATGACCACTTGCAAGTAACCTAGTTTAGCCAGCCATGCGAAGATATAGTAAAGATCAGGTTTGAAGCTGGGGGCTTGAGTTTTATTTATCTGCAGACAACTATGGCGTCAAATATGAAACAATCGAATCACATAATGGTTCCTTATTCAATACATGTAATGAGTTTCTGAGTTGGGTATCCAATATCGTTCATGTTCATGACTGTAAAAAAAAAGTTATTTATATCATTTACGACTGGATCTGGTCCTCCAACAGCCTAGAATCGCTACTGGAACAAAAATGACATTAGTAACCAATTCTATAGTGACAATTATCATAATTATTGTAGTATCTACATATGTATCGCTAATTATTTAATTACCCTAAGTTAAAATTATGAGTATGTCTCAAACAACTCTACAAATTTTTATTCGTAATATCATATATGTTTTTATGAATTCAAATACAAGGGCACATTTTTTTTTAGTGAAGGGATACATGAAGGCACTCAATGTCACTCTCGTGCGCGAGAGCTCGTACCGGCAACCCGTAAGTGAGTGGAGCTATTACGAACCCAAAACCGATCAGGATGCCACTTGTGGCGGACTACAAAGGCACTACTTGTCTGTGTCTATTGGCATTTTTGCTGTAGCGTGAGTACATGCAATTGCTGGTACCTATGACTGAAAACATTTCCCCAATTTACACGCACCAATATTGTTGGGATTTAGGTCGAACAAATAGTCCCACATCGGCTAGACGTGGGGATGGTCTTGGGTTTATAAGGATTTGGGCAACTCCACCTAAAAGGCTAGTCTTTTGGGAGGGAGCCCCGGGTCCTTCAAGTGGTATCAGAGCCATGCCCCGAACTTAGTCGTGTGTGTGGGTGATGTTCTTCGACAGTGTATAGACCCCCCCAATGGCGCAAAGGCGCAATAGGCCTGCCCACCCACTGGCGCAAAAAGGCGCAATAGGCCCCTATGAAGCTGTTTGACTCTCGAGAAATTTGGCGCAAAAAGGCGCAATAGGCCCCTATGAAGCTGTTTGACTCTCGAGAAATTTGACAGTGGTCCTCGTAGAGGAGTGACCGTGGTGCTCGTAGAGGAGTGACCGAACTGCAGTTGGTACTTCACATAAGGCGTGCTGATCGCCCACGCAGTGAAGAATTGGATCTCGATGGAGCATTTGATCTTCCGGTGCCCTGTGAAGCTATAATGTCTGGCTCTCGAGAAATTTGGCAGTGGTCCTCGTAGAAGAGTGACAGACTGCAGTTGGTACTTCACATAAGGCGTGCCGCCACCTCACGCAGTGAAGAGTTGGATCTCGATGGAGCATTTGATCGGGAGAGTCTTTGTTCGAGGGGGGGATTGTTGGGATTTAGGTCGAACAAATAGTCCCACATCGGCTAGACGTGGGGATGGTCTTGGGTTTATAAGGATTTGGGCAACTCCACCTAAAAGGCTAGTCTTTGGGATAGCCCCGGGTCCTTCAATACCATTAGTTAAAGGACAGAGAAGTGGCAAGACAATTTAAAAGTTAAGGGCCTCGTGTCATTTCTCTTGGTACTAAGAACACATGCACCACAGCCAAAAAGAGGAAGGTTGGGGGACATTGTGACTTGAACGTTTGATGAATATTGCTGGGGTTGAAAGTCAGTGATCTCACAAGCCAAGAGGCTCAAGGAACTCATCACATGGGATGTGGCATTTTGTTTGCAACAACTCATGGTCACGCTAGAGAAATTAAGGATTTGTGTGACCCATGTGATCAATAATAATATCTCATTAAAATCAAACTACAAACTTAAGCGGCCTATTTTCCCCCAAAAAATAAAAAAATAAACCTGTAAATTTAAAGAGATAAGAACAATGCCATTCTTTCTAACTTAGTCGGATATATGAATGTCGTGCTGAGAGAGGAGGCCCACGTTTCAGTCTTAGGTAGAGATTTTGTCAAATTCACTGACTAATTAACAAGAAAAACCCTTGATCTAGAATTAATATAAAATTTAGTTAGGTAATCGAGCCTAATTGAAGAATAAGAGAAATTTTGAAGACTAATTGTTAGTTGTACTATCACATATGAGAAGGCCTTTTAGTACAACTATAAATATAAGTTTTTTTGTAGAATAAGGAAAATCTTGAAGAGTAATTGCTAATAATAATGCTATCACATATGAGAACACCTTATAATACAACTATATATTCAAGTCTTTATGTAGAGTAAGGAAAATTTGCTAGTTGTACTATCACATATGAGAACACCTTATAGTATAGTACAACTATATATACAAATCTTTTTTGTAAAAGAAGAGAAATTTTACTAGTTGTACTAACACATATGAGATCACCTTGTAGTACAACTATACGTACAAGTCTTTTGGTAGAATAAAAATTTTGAAAAGTAATTGCTAGTTGTACTATCACATATGAAAACACTTATAGTACAACTATATATGTAAGTCTTTATGTAGAACAAGGAAAATTTTGCTAGTTGTACTATCACATATGAGAACACCTTATAGTATAGTACAACTATATATACAGTCTTTTTGTAAAAGAAGAGAATTTTTACTAGTTGTACTAACACATATGAGATCACCTGTAGTACAACTATACGTACAAGTCTTTTGGTAGAATAAAATTTTTGAAAAGTAATTGCTTGTTATACTATCACATATGAAAACACTTATAGTACAACTATATATGTAAGTCTTTATGTAGAACAAGGAAAATTTGCTAGTTGTATTATCACATATGAGAACACCTTGTAGTGTAGTACAACCATATATACAAGTCTTTTTTGTAAAAGAAGAGAATTTTACTAGTTGTACTAACACATACCATGTAGTACAAGTATACGTACAAGTCTTTTGGTAGAATAAAATTTTTGAAAGTAATTGCTTGTTATACTATCACATATGAAACACCTTGTAGTACAACTATATATGTAAGTCTTTATGTAGAACAAGAGAAATTTTGCTAGTTGTACTATCACATATGAGAACACCTTGTAGTATAGTACAACTATATATACAAGTCTTTTGTAAAACAAGAGAAATTTTTCTAGTTGTACTAACACATATGAGATCACCTTGAGTACAATTATACCTACAAGTCTTTTGGTAGATTAAAATTTTGAAAGTAATTGCTAGTTGTACTATCACATATGAAACACCTTGTAAGATAACTATACACACTAGTCTTTTGGCAAGATAAAAATTCTGAAGAGTAATGGCTACACAACACTGAGAACACCTGTAATACAACTACATATGCAAGTTTTTTTGTAGAACAAGAAAAATTTTGCAAGTAATCGCTAGTTGTACTATCACATATGAGTACACGTTATAGTACAACTATATATAAACATCTTTTTGTGAGTATGGATGTAAATGTTGTAGGTTAATATATCATTGGTATTGATCATGATCAACATCAAATGTTACCCCCCCCCCCCCCCCCCCCCCCCCCCCCCGCCCCAAAAAAAAAAAAAAAAAAAAAAAAAAAATTTATTATCTGTGAAACTAACTTTGGTGGTAAATGATTTAGTTCGGGTTCTGAAAAATCTCACAGTTCAAGTCGAAACTACTTATGTTTGTTAAAAGTTTTTATTGAAAGAAAGAACGCTGCAAGTTGTATCTCTCAGAGCCTGAGCCTGTACTATGTAGTACCATGAGTTAATACACTACTATAGATACTATAGACAAAGAAATTAGCACAAAGAGTATACTTTGTAGTACTAGGTTTTTATGTTGTTTTTTTTCTTTTTTTGGAGAAAATTTATAGTACCAGGAGTTAATACACATCTAAGGCCAAAGAAACTAGTACAAGAGGTATACTATAGTTGAAAAAAAAATATCAAATAATCCCAGTAGTTCGAACTCAAACTCGAAAGAAAATAGTACAAAAATGGCTGCAAACAAGCAGTATCCAACAATCTAATGGGTTGAATTGAAACGAATCCGAGTCCGAATAAAATGGGTACAGTCGTATAGTCAGCATATTGGGTTCATATTGGGTATGAATACATCAAAGCATAAAACTCCGGTCACTGGTGATTATGGTGTCACTGATAAGTGTTTTTTTTTTTTTTAAAAACCAACTCAACTCAAGTTCGTTCCCCCTCAGAGTATGAAACTTTGAAATGATTAATCAAAAACTACAAATGTCATTGTAGTAAGAGGGGAAGAGAAAATAATTCAAAAAAATTATTTTGTGTCTGGATCCCTGTGCTTCAGCCTGAAGAGGTGAGAGAAGAGAGGGCTCTCTCCCGCCACCTCAGCTGCTGAGGTGGCGGGAGAGACTTTCCTCTTCCTCAGCTCAGCTGTCAGCAGACAGCTGAGCTGAGGAAGAGAGCTCTCTTCCTCTCTCTTCCTCTCAAATGCTGCATGCTCCTAAACAAACATGTCCTAAGTACAATTAGAGAGAGATTAGCATTGTGACCATCTCAACTTTTGAGGTTGTTCCTTTGCTAGAAATCTTTTCTTAGGACAGAGTTGAACTTTTAAGAGAGAGGAGAATCATGTAAAAACACTGATTTCATGCATAGCTGTGAAACAGCAAAAACTAAAGTGATCTTCTTGTCTGCTATTTATAAACCGTCTTGGAGGTGAATGCTATTTTTTTAATACCTTTCTTTTGTGTTCTTTTATATATTCCAGTTTTGACTGTCCATCGAGCCAAGCTTCCTTCAGTTCCGTTTTTCCCCAACACACACACACACACACACACACACAAAAGAAAGAAACCCATCACACACACACACACACACACACACACTCTCTCTCTCTCTCTCTCTCTCTCTCTCTCTCTCTCTCTCTCTCTCGTTTTGTTCTTCTTTCGAGCCATTGCACGCTTTGTTTTTAATCTTGGTTGGACAACTAATCATCTCTTTCTGTTATGTTTTGTTATCATTGTCATCCTGCCTTTTCCCATCAAAATTGGTTTCAGCCCTTTCCATCAGATTTTGTAACACCTACTCCCGGAATACGTATTTAGTTGCGTATTCAGATTTCTCGATCGTATTTTTTTGATTTACTTCCTGTATTTGTTTTGTATTATGAATTGTTTATATGATCGTTTTACCTTGGACCTGGATTCGTGGACTCGGATTTAGCCCTAGTCTGAACCGGGGACCCGATCTTAGGTTATTACTCGATTTAGTCTTTCTGATATTCAGATTTGACCAATTTCAGTTTCAAACATCATTTTTCAATATTTTAGATTTTTCATGATTTTTTGGAATTTTTCAGAATTAAATTGAAAATCTTCAAAACCGGTGTCGACCAAAGCCGCTGACCGATTCTCAGATTTTTAATTTACAAACAGAGTTGAAATTCTAAAAACGGCTTTCCTGTAACTTCTTAAAATCACATTTTCTATCTAAATACTTTTTCTGAGAATTTTCTAAATTTATCGAAATTCCACTGGATTTGGTGTCGGCCAATATCACTGGTTGATTCCCGGAATTTTAGTTTACAATTGGAATCAAGTTTCTAAATTCCGCCTTCATATTACTTCTTAAATTATATTTTCCCTTTCTGGTATTTTCTAGGATTTTTCAGATTTTATCAAAATCCGCCGACCCGGTATAGACCGATATTGACGGTTGACTTCAGGATTTTTATTTTGAAAATGAGATTGAATTCTGAAAACCGATTTCACCAAAAATCTTTATATAATATTTATTATTTTTTAGAATTTTTGGAAACTTTTTGAGATACTTTATTTTTTGCTTTTTCGGAGTTTTCGGTGTTTCTCAGATACCGGAATTTTATCCAGATATTTTTCTCTCTCCTCGCTAGACGCGAGTTTCACCAACCTAGATTTAATATTTAATGCAGAGATTCTCTCCATACTGCATTTAATGTTTGTCCCGCAAGATCAACTCTGAATCTTATCACCATGCCTTTTTGTCTTTTCTGGCAAACGCAAAACTCGCGTTTATTCTTCTGGACGCGGATTTTTCTCCGCGTCCAGTTCATTTGGCCCAGACGCGGATTTCTTCTCATAAGGACGCAGCCATTGTGGGAAACGCAAGTCTCATTAAATCCAAAGCATTCCAATGGCAACATTATAATAATATTTTCCCCCCTTATATAACCACCCCCTTTCTTTCCTTCCCTTTCATTTCCTCTTCTTTCTTCTTCCTGCAAACGAAAAAAGCAACAAGGGCAGCACCTTGCCCTCCTTGGCCACCATTTTTTGGCCACCAATTCTTCCCTTTTACACTCTCCATCATCCCCCATTTCCTTCTCCATTCTACCAAGTTCAAGCAACCCATTTCCACCACCCTCTCCTCCTTCCTTTTTCTCCTTCTTCACTAAGGGTCTGTTTGGATTTAAAGAATTGGTGTGAAGTGAGGAAGTAAGAAGTAAGATTTATTTCCTTTAGGAAAAGGGAAATGAGTAGTAAGTTTTCTGGTGTTTGGATGGTTGTTGGGAAGTGTGGTTTGGAAAATATTTTGTCGTTTCCGGTGTTTGGATGGTAATGAAAAATGGAAATGGAAAAGTTGACCACAAAGTTGACCGCAAAATAATATTAAAATAAAAATTAATTAAGAAAAATAAAAAATAGATTGTAATTAGAATGCAAGTGAGATTTACATGACCAAAAAATTAACTGTTTTATGTTATAACTTATTATAAATGAGATTTACATGACCACAAAATTAACTGTAGCACTCTGGAAGTGAGAAAATAGTTGTGTAAAAAAGAGATGAAAAAGGGAAAAGGGGTTTTCTTATTTTCCTTTTCCGGTGTTTGGATAGATAGGGAATGAGCAATTATACTTCCCCACTTCCTCACTTCACTCGGATTCCTTGAATCCAAAACAGCCCCTAAGAAGCCCATTATCATCATTACCTTCTTCCTCATTTCCACCACTATCTACACCCCCTTAACCACCACGAATCACGCCATCTTCATCTTCTCGGTGTGCTCTTTCCAACGGACCTACTCGTCGCTCTCCGAAACACTATTTTCAAAACTCTAAAAATTCATTTTGTGCTAGACTTGCACCCCCACAATTTGCTTGGGCTTGGGCTACCGGATTCCGGCCGTCTCCGGCCAACCTTCGCCGCCGCTGATGACCACCGGCCAAGCCGTAACCGACCATCCCCTCTCCCTTTCCCTCTTTCCTTCTTTCTTTCTTTCCTTTCTTTTCTTTCCTTTTCCTTTCTTTTCCTGTTTTTCCCGTCCTTTCCTGCGTCTCCCCCTCACCCTTGCGTCTCACTCCCTGTCTCTCTCTTTCCTCTGTTAATTGCTAGACGCGGAGCTCATCCCCGCGTCCAAGTAATTTCTAATTCTTAACGCGACCTCCGCTTTCTTATATCAACGCGACGCGGAGTTCATGCTCACGTCTGCGTTCGCCTCGTGTCCTTACTAGAACGTGGGTCTCGAACCTCGCGTTTGTGACATCCCCTGCAAAGCTATTTCCTGCGTCTGCTATTTCCGCGTCTGCTTTTCCCGCGTCTGCTATTTCCCGCGTCTGCTATTCCCGCGTCTCCATTCTCTCTCCTCTTGGTTCTTTCTCTCTCCTCTATCTCATTCTCTTTCACTCTCTTGATTTTCTCCTCTCTCTCTCTATCACTTTCCCTTTAAACGCGTTGACGCGTTCATTTCCTGGATTCCGGAGATCGGGGATTTCACTATGTTTTCTAAAGAATTAGGCGAGTGTTCTCGCCTCTGTTCGATGTTCCCCGCTTCGTCGGGTCGACTTATATTGGCATTATGTATCACTTAACATGTTACTACTTGATGCATGTTCCTACTATGTTATCTCTTATCACTTGTCACCTGTCTAATATTACCTCCAAGGCTATAACACATGACACCTATACCTGTTATGATTAACTCTCTACTCATGATTATCACATTACGGGAATGTAGAACTCGATCACTTGTTATGAACTCCTGTTATACTTGTTATGTACTCCTGTTATGATCAGTTATGATCCTACTCATTCCCGTAATCCGATAATATGTTAATAAGCCATAAGAGGATAACTTGCACGGGGAATGGGAGGAAGTGATGGATGCCGTATGATGCCTTGCTTATAGTAATGGAATACAAAACTGACGATTCGTGTTAGGGAAATTTCAGGCCCTCAGAAGATGCGTGTTAGGGGATTTAAGGCCCCCAATGGCTGTGTCCCGGGCGACAGGAACTACTATAAGTATAAGCTATCAGTTCTTCATCAGCTTCCAATACCAACCTCGACTTACTTATATATGGAGGTATGTGTGTTGAGATGTACACGGGACACATACCTAGATATATGGGTCGGACGAGTA
>JAVJIF010019223.1:0-70607 GCA_038442645.1 Agave tequilana
CCCGTTGTACAAACATCTAGTGAGTACAATGTCACCCGTTAGAGTGAGGTCATGTACTGAGTCTAACCGTACATCCAGTTGGATGAAAAGCTCCGTCAACCAATCTCAACCATGACAATGACGGACAGAACCCGAAGCACATCACGAAGGTACCTCCATCGACAACCTGGGTCGCAGGCAAGATGCGTACAAGAAGCATCCATTCCCAAGCCCTCAACAGAGCCCACTCTGAGCTTACCAAGTAAATAACAGCTTCATCCCACTAATCTCCTGATCCAGGACGTCTTCGACGCAACAAGGTCAACCCTGGGTGAAGTGTCTGGAACCGAAGCAACATGATCCTTCCTGTCTCGGAGCGAAAGATTACTACTCTTTCCTTGATTGCAAGGGATGCCAAACTTCCCAATGCTGGTCCCTCTACAAGTATCTCGAAGGTCTGTCCAGTAAGGATACCTTCGGAATACGTCCTCACTCCTGGAGTTTGTATCCTACACAGAAAGGCAGCAGAGAGCTCCATCTTCTACTCAACCGTTACACATGGTCACCCATTACAAAGCGGTTGACTAACACCCAACCCTACAGACAAGACCAGGAAGTTCCTCTAGCAAAGACTGCTCCATGTATCTTTTCTACTTTCATGTATTTTATTAAAAATCATTTAATAAAATAACATTCCGATTCTCGATCACTTCTCTACATCCTTCTCAGGTATGAGGAGCCGCTTATCGGCTCTCATGTGACCAAGCTACAAGCTCCTCTCCTCAGAGATTATCATTATATGTCAAAGGAGGGATTCCTTCCACTACGGATCGACAATATCAGCATGTGCCCCCGGGATCTCTCCGGCTCACCCCTGGTTAGGAAACTTTGCTCGAAAGGATCTTATCTCTAATCAGGCCACTGCTAATCTAACTCAGTAGTTGAGGCTTCCTCACCCGAAGACCTCTACCTGTGTGTTCCGAGGAGGGAAGCCCCCACTCAATAACGATAACACAAGCATATGCCTCCGGGCATTTTCAGGGATGACTGAGCAACTGCCCTCCAGAAGGCTCATCCCCAATCAAACACTACCACCCTCAAGGCTTATTCCCGGTTGGGCAACTATTGTCCGGAAGGTTCATCCCCAACCAAGAATTGTTAGGCTCATCCCCCAATCAGGTAACTACAGTCCGGAAGGTTCATCCCCGATTGAGCTAATGCCTTTGTTTATGCGTTTCGAGGAGGAGAAAGCCCCACTCGAGATCATAGCACTAACATCCATCTCTGGGTTCTTAAGGCTCATCCTCAGTTGGGCAATGCCCCTGAAAGTCTCATCTCCAATTGAGCAACTGCTTACCCAGCTCCGTAGCTGAGGGCTCCACTCACTCGGAATTCTTTGCTTATGTGCTCCGAGATGGGGTCGGGTCACCACTCGAGAACAGTAAACATGAACATCTGCTTTCGGGCTCCCCTAGGCTCGCCCCCTCGGGAAACTATCTAAACAGACCAGTCCATGTCCGGAGCTAAGGTTCTCACTTAGAGTTCAACGTCTGTATGCTCAGATGGGTCACCATCAGGAGATGGTAATGTAGACACATCACAGCCTTCCCATCCAAAAATCAGACCTCCGAAGGGTATGATCATTCCATAATTCAAAGAAGGCAAGACCTAAACATGACTCAGTCATTCTCTATTAAGAAATACACGTCATTACATGTCATTAAGTTTCATTATGTTGTTACATCTAACAAATAGAATACATAAAATTTATTTACATCCATGTATTTACACTTCTGAAAAAAAAGAAAATATAGGAGATCCAAAAACTTATTTCGCCACCGTGGCCAGACCTCCAATACAAGAACAACCAAGACTTGTTCATCGGAGGAGACTCCCGGAGGCAATCAACCACCATGGCTCCTGGCAGGCAAGCATAAGCCTCGACAGCAGCTTACAAGCCTTCAAGGTAGCCAGACCAGCACCGCTCACCATGACGGTCCCCAAAAATCCCTCCAAGAGCAAGACAACGTCCGACCAGACGGACTCGTGCAAAAACACCCCAGAAGGAGAAAGCAACATTTTCCACTTTGGTATTCTAAGGAAAAGGTCCAGGCTCCTGGGTGAAGGCAATTCACCAGCACCACCCGATCTATAAGCCTCTCTCTTCCTTCCTCATGCACCCGATATGGAGGTCGAATCCCACAGAACAATCCTCACCCCTAAAAATCATGCGACGCGAAACCATATCATCGACTCCAATCGAAGCACGCCACCAAGTAATCACCCCCGGCGACAGAGCCATCACAAACGCTAATGTATGTTACAAGCTCATCACTATGACTGACAAATTGCGCAAACCAGACTCTCGAAATAGTAGAAGCACAACCACCATCTTCTTCCTTTCCCTTTCGTTTCTCCGTCTGATGAAGAAGAGAAAAGATACATGGTGACTCAGTAAAGCAACAAGTAGGATACAGAGATTTCTCATAGGAGATGGTAGAGTTTACTTTCCACTAAAAGATCCAGCCTATTTATAGATCGAGTGGGATGAGCCAAACTGTCTCCAATTTGAATTCTCAATCCCCAAAGAGTCAGTTCGCATCCAAAACTTTGATCAATCGAGGAGTCATAATATTACAACCGCATCAGCCACACGATCTCAGGCATCATGATGCCAATATCTGAAGAGGCACTGGTTACAAATTTCAAGAAAATAACGGCATACCAGCTGTCAGCAGCAACACAATCTTCAAGTAAATTCAGGCGATCCACATTTAATTCCAGATCCTCCTCTGCCCACAGCATCAAGACAAAAAATCTCTTACCAACTCCGCTCTTTTGACTTCTCTTCTGCAGGCTCCGACAAGCGAAAGAGCAGGGACATCTGTAGTGGTAAAAAATTGATCCTCACATGATGACACCACATGCCTAGCAATCAGGACACTCTGTCACTCCATATCCTCTCGAAGCTAGTTCGATCCACACAGAAGTCACTCCTTGCCCCGAATATGAATCCACACCACATCTCCGATGTCCCGTGTCATTCTGGAGATCTCCCCCATTCTGGAGACTTCGCGTAAGGAAACATGTTAACGATCATCCGCCGACTGTTACGCAGCCAGATCTTCCTCACGTTCATAACGTGTCATGCACTCTAGCCTGGGTAGTTACAGACAGAGGCTGATTTCTCTACATGCAATCCTAAACAATCAAGTGCACGTAATCGAGCATTGCAACAATTTGACACGTGCAGATCGTGCAGTTATGAAAATCATGCCAGTACAATCTGCCTCCATGCACATAAATCAAGAGCATAAATATACCTCCTCCACTGAGAGGACTTTTTTATCCTTTTGCTTCCATCTAAGGCCCAACACTAGGACTCTGGCATACAATTTTTGTAATTCCTTGACCTGCTAAATGATAGTGAATTCCTCTCCTCCCCATGATTTTTCCCGATTTAGGATTTTCACGTACTTGTGTCTCTCTTTTGTGTTGTGCATTCTTATCTCATATACACACCCCACTCATATCTCGATTATGGTGTGAACCGATCGTTCGATTACTCATGACGAAAATCTCTACATCTTTCAAAGAGATTGAGGTCAAATACATGGATTACCTTTTATCTCTTACGTGAAGAAGCGAATACTTGTGGGTTCTTTTGTGCCTGACACCATAGATGACGACTGCAAAAGAAGCCGGTTATTGATCTTGTGTTTGATTAATAAGGAGAGGTCTTCTGTTTTCTTTGGCAATGAATACTTCTCTAGGCTTAATAAAGTAGTTGGCCCTAAATGCGAACATCGAGGAAGGGTGATGAGGTTCTTTTGTCTAATAACTTCTTTAATGTTATATTTTTCTTTCTTATATTTAAATTTGCTGGCGCATGTCTCTTAGAGATATTTGAACTTGTTCACCGTTCTTTAGCTTATTGTCAAGAATAGAAGGTTGACATTGATGTCTTGACAGGTTTTTCATTCATTATTTTTTTATTATTATCATTTCAATATTGTTATGTATCTTTTTTCATGATTTTGAAGGTGGGTATGCGGTTTAGTTTTCTCGTAATCGCACCATCACTCTGCTAAATTCATTGTAATTCTCTCACATTATAGTGAACTCTCTTTCTCCTGTGATTTTTTCCTTTCGGTTTTTCATGTAAATCTCTGTTGTTTGCGATTGTTTACACCTGTCTATTCACTTATAAATCTCACTCACAACTCGTGATATAGAGAAATTTCCTTGGCAATTTTCCTCCAAAATGTGTATGGGTCTATATCTGCGGATGTAGGCAAGTATTATATGTAAACATTTTTATATGTATGCATATATGTGATGCGTCAATGTATGTGTATGTACCCATATATGTGAATATTTGTGTTTTATATGTGTACATATATATAGATAGAGATAGACTTGTCATTCCAGAAGAATTTAAGGCCAAATTCTTCCCACTCAAACACCAACATCCGACATTCGAATACAAAATCCAACTCCATTAAAGTTGATCTATATTATTTCAAGTATCTATAAACCAAAACTCAGTGTTTTTAAATACTTTTTGCTCATGCATCAAGTAGGAAAAAATAGATGGCTTAAATAGTGAGTTTGTTAATTTAACGGTGTAAAACATTTGAAACCTATAAAAATTAGTTTGTAGGGATTTTTAATGTTTAAATCATGATCAAATGGCCAGATGGAGAATTTGTATGTCTAAAGACATAGATCTAACCAACACACTACTTTCGACCATCCATTTTCCGCCCGCTTGATGGATGCGTAAAAAATATTCAAAACACTTGATTTTTAATTTATATAGATACTTAAAATAATATAGATCAACTTTAACAGAGTGAATTTGTATTCAAATGTCAGAGGGTTGTATTTGAGCGAGAAGGATTCGGGCTCGAATCCTTCCGGCATGACACAAGTCTTTCTCTATATAGATATATATACATATAGAAATATGCATATGTCTGGTGTGTTTTATTTACATGAATGTTTATGTAAGTTATGTATATATTATATATGTGTATTGTTAATATGTATCGCATATAATATGCGTGTAGTATGTTTGTGCACGTTCACTAAGGAATCAGGATTAATAAGTTTGCGCCTCTCTCCTTTTTGTTTCCTCATTCGCACTTAGTCTCTCTCTTATCCTCATCTCTCTTATCCGGGCCACTCATGTCATCTCCTCCTTGTGCTCTCTCTCTTCCTATGCAACCCCACCCTCTTCTCTCCGCACACCAAAGAACTAATGAAACCAAGGAAACATTATTATTAATTTCTTTATTTTCTACCTTCTTATCTGGGCCACTTGTGTCATGTCCTCCTCGCGCTCCTCTCTCTTCCTCAATGCACCCGCTCCTCTCTGCAATCCAAAGAACTAATGAAAGACTAAGAGAGAACACAATTAGCAATTGCTTTATTTTTCTCACTAAATCCATAAAACTCATGGAATTCCATCTCCATAGTAGAAAAAATTTCAATCGTCGAACCTTTACACCACTAAAAACATGTTCCTTCACACATGATGCACGCTCTCAGGATCACTTTCAAACTCTTTGAACCCTCCTCTCAGACCTTCACAAGACGTGTGCGGTGGTAAAAAAATGACCCCCACAGGATGGCACCATGTGTCCTAGCAACTAGGAACTCCGCCACTCCATATGCTCCCGGAGATAGTTTAGTCCATACTCAGGTCACTCTTGACCCGAAGATGCATCAACACCAACACCAACAACCTGACGCTCCAAGTCATCCCGCAGCTTCCTTTATTTAGGAGATTTCAGCTCTCTGATCTCTGCCGACTGTTAAGTAGCCAGATCTTCCCCCACGTTCATACGTATCACTAGTTAGGAATAGAAGCAATTTTTCCTGCATGCAATCCCATCAATAAAGCGCCTGTAATCGCGGTTTGTTACAACAAATCGACACGTATAGGTCGTGCAATTATAAAGATTACACCTGTACAATCTGCCTCCATGCACATAGATCAGAAGCATAGATATACCTCCGCCTCCAACAAGAAATGACTTTTTGATCCTTTGCTTTCAGCTAAGCCCATCACTAAGACTCTGGCTTATATTTCTGTAATTCTTGTAACCTGCGAATTATATTGAATTCCTCTTCTCCTCCTCGTGGTTTTCTCCGATTAAGAGTTTTCACGTAAAAATCTTGTCTCCTTTTGTTTTGTGTATTATCTCATCTCACACACATACACCTCTTTCTAATCTTGCTTGTGATGTGGATCAACCGTCCGGTCGCTCGTGACAGAAAATCTCCACCACAAAGTTGTGCTTTAATTGAGATCTGAGTCCCAATACTCAGATTTCTCCCCTACCAAACTCTTCCTCGTAAAGAAATCCTCCAAAAAGCCATGGTCCCGAAAAGTAGCCGACCACCCGACCACCAATGATGGAACCACCTCTAAAGGCAAATTCATTACCACCACTGAAGGCATTATTTCCCTAAGCGGCCTCAAGCTCAGCTTCATCGTGGAAGAGATTGTTTTCGCACCTTCATAGGCAGTAGCTGGAGACATCCACCCGCCATCAACGTATGAAACCAACTCCTTCAAATGTTCGCTGACATGAAAGAGATGGCGAAGTAGCGGCCTTATTCGACCGTGAGCGGGAGCAAGCGGCGCATGATCGAGAAAACATGGCCAGTGAATGGAAAGAGTTAAAGCATCTAAACGACTAACTCTTCGCCTAGATCACAATCATCCAAAACACCAGAGGACGCCTCCATCGTCAGAAAGGCCCATTGCTAGGGAGGCCCAAGACAGCAAGCACTCTCAAAGCCAGAGGCGATGCAAGTTAGGCTCTCTTACTTTGTCGGAACGATCTGACAGGTCGAGTTTGTCACATCCCCGCACAAGGGATCAGCACGATCATACTCAGAAGAAGATCGAAGAGTTCATCTATGTTCAAAATCTCGACAAGCTTATACAGAAGCGAGTCGAGGAAGCAAAAGTGCCACACCACGGCAGACTCAGAGCCATCACCACTAATGCATCCAACTCTCCCTTCTCCAAGAGCATATTGGAATGTGAATTTTCCAAGTTGTTCTGTACGTAATGAAAAATACCCAGTTGTTCCCAAGAAGTTATTTAGTAAATAATGTAAGGATCTTTCACTTTCTTAGGGCAAGTTTTTGTTTCTTATGAAGGTGCAAAATAAAGTTTTTTAGTGATTCAATTTTTAACAACTAACAACAATGCATTAGGGAGTCTTTATTATTCTCTAATGATAAATGTTTGATGAAGTTATTTTGTGAGTAATGAAAAACACTCAGGTGGCGAATGAGTAATTAAAAATTAATATGAAGTAAATCTAAATAACATAAATAATGTAAGTAGAGAAAGTATGAGAAAGAAAACACAAAGACAACGATGTATATTGTTTCGGTCCACTGACCTCCTTCCAGATTTCTTCTTACTACCTCAAAACATGGTTTGGAAGCTACAACTTCTTTCAACTTGCCTCACCCCTCGAGATGACTCACTTTTATAAAACAATTGTGATCAAGTGCCATGAAAACTCTCTTTTTAATCCCTGTAACAATATGAGAGTATGAGAATGAAGCTTGAGGATATATGGAGAAGAAAATAGCACTAGATTGTTTTTAAAAGAATGAAAGTAATTGCAAGAGATCTTTTGAAAGTTTTATTGAAAGTTGATAGCTTATTTTTTTTTGTATAGGATCAATAATCTCTTATTTATAAATTCTCAAAAATAGAGTCTTGCAAAATATTTGATTGATTACAAATCAGGTTGTCAATTAGAGATAGATACTATAAAGTGAAAACATGCAAAAAAACCAATTAAAATGTCTATATTTTGAAATGTCAAAATAATGTTGTCAAAATAGATTCTTGATACTAATTTTGGGTTTTCCAATTTCAGTGTGTAAGGAAATTGAAACCATGGCAGCAAAATTCTTGTCGAAAGGAAAGATACATGCATGGAGCTGGGATGCAATATGCTGGCCAAAGGAGGAGGGAGGCTCGGGTATCAGGACGATAGCTGATATTTGCAGAGTTACAGGGCTAAACTATTATGGAGGTGCTGCAATTCCAAATCACTATGGACCAAATGGATGAGAAGTTTCTACATTAAACAAGATAGCATATGGAATGCTCGTGCATCCTTACTTCATCCAAGGACATGGAAATCTATGGCTAATGCTAGACCCTCTGCTCTTCCAAACATGCACAAAAGATTGTTGGTGATGGCCAAGACACTTCATTATGGTTTGACCCCTGGATCTGGACAAAGGGCAATAGATTTATTAGAAAGCAATATCATCTACCTCTATCATGACACTGGGCTGTTAGTAGGCTTTATAGGTGCTGAACAACAACAATTCAATTCAGAATTTGCTGATATAAAGAAGAAGATATCTCAGGTCCCGAGATTGCAGGTGGAAAAGATATATGGAGATGGATACTCACAAAATCTAGAGAATTCAATCTTAAATCAACATGCAAACTTGTGAGGAAACAGCACACCTACAAGATCCAATTATTGGGCTTACACAGATTGTCGTTGATCTATACTAGAAATTTTCACAATACACATAAAGCACACTTCCCTATTTCAGCTTACCTCTCTATTTTGATCAATGATGTCTTAACTAATTATAAATAATTTACTTTGATAACATTGTTGAACATATCCATTGACCAATAACACCAACTAGATCATAAATTTGAGTTGTTTTACCATAGGAATTTGAGTTCTATATGCTTTCCCTTGATCACTTGCTTTTGCAATCAAAACTTCTCTTATGACTTCAAGTAACCTGTTACTTTTACCATGTTGATTAAATTTACATATCATTTGCAATTTATATGATAATTCAACCTACTTAAGCTAGTTAACACCTTGCCACCTTTGTTGCAGAATTGCATGAGGTCTTAACTTTCAGCGTCACGCATTGTTTAACTAGTTCTTCTCATTACATGACTCCTAGATGCCACATGTATACCATTAATTGCTTGATTTACAAGCTTGATAAACATGAACTATCTCAAGCATTTTCTACTCAGCTATCTACATATTCTATTTTATTTTTAATCACTTTATTAGACATTTTAGTTTAAGCATACAACTACTAAACACCACCAGAATATCAGCGTCTGGTAAGATTTACTAAGCACAATAAGTTATGCTTAAAGTCCTCCTGCTTCTCAAAAGTGCAAGTGTCTTGTGAGAAATTTTTTTTTTAAGGCACCTTAGTGTGAGTTCTAAGCATGAGCATAGCCATAATCAACCAGCAGTCCACCACTATCCGACATGTTTCATCTGATTGGCACGATTTCCAAATATTTACTGCCTAGTATAGCCATCAGCTACGGGACACATAACATAAATAAATTACTTCAGAAATTATCATGTGAGATACTCTTAGAAATGCTAAAATGAAATGTATAAGGTAATAATGAGTAATGTCAACAAAAATTAAAACAGAAAAGTTAATTATGGATTTAGCGGCTATTAACCTTTTTCACCTCTTATTTGCATAAATGAGCACAAACAGCACCTTTTGTTCTTCCTTCTAATTAAAAAAGAACAAGCAGAAATGACTAATATAAGTTTCATGAAACACTTTATCTAACTACCCTCTACAATAATGTAGTTCCTCTTAGGAAATATAATGTATCATAATAACTCAAGAATTTCGGGTTTAGTTTGCATAATACTTTATTTGGAACATCATAGTATTTCACCTTTAATATTAGTACTAAGTAGCAAATTGGGCTCCACATTTAGGTATATTTTTATAAAACTCTTTTGTTTGATGATCTCCCTTACACTACACAGTAACTCGGAATGGACATTAGATTAAAATCATACGCGCAATCTCTTTCCTTGAATATTTTTACCATTTGGCTATTTTCCCACTTGGAAGTTTCAAAAGCAATGCAATTACTAGAAGTTATTTTTAAGAATTGAGTGGAAAGAAAAGCTAAAAATCTGTAGAAATTGAAGTAGATTATTTTTAAATCAATAGTAAATTAAATTGGTCACAGGGAAGAAACTCAGAGGCCATGTTAGATTAGTTACAGGCTGTGATGAAAATCAGAAACAATTTGAGATAAACTTTTGCCATTGTCGAGAACTATTAGGCACGAGAACGAAGATAGTGACTAAATATGATCAGAAGCATTGTTAGGATTATTTTTGTTTGTCAGAATTATACCCTGAATACGAATGCATGTGCTATTTAACAGCAAATAGGAGTATCACTGGCCTAACAAGCAGATCAGATAGGATCTAAGATCCAATCAAGCTAAATGTAGGTAGACAAAAAAACTGATATCAAAATTAAGATAAAAGAATTCAAGCTTGAACCGCAGATTACCTAAAATTAAAGGTAGTACTGAGATTGTGATCAAAACAATGATTACAAATGGGTCAAATATCTAATTTCATTCGCAAAAAATGTTTCACATCAAGATATCAACTTAAAATAACATGAATCAGAGTTAAAGCAAAACTAGATTAATGATTCAATGTCTATTAAAAGATAATCACTATCACAACTGAAATAAATACCTGAATGGATGACATTTTAGCATGAACCAGGGTTAAAGCAAAACCAGATTAAAGATTCATTTGATATTAAAAGATGAATGCTATAACAAGTGATAAAAATACTGTAATGGATGATATTTTAACATGAATCAGGGTTAAAGCAAAACTAAATTAAAGATTCAGTTGTTATTAAAAGATAACCGCTATCACAAGTGAAAAAAATACTAGAATAGATGATATTTTAACATTGAAATAGCACGTGGGAAGGCAGAACAAAAAAGAGTTGTCTATTACATTGATATTCAAGAATGACATCAAGTCATAGGTGAGTATTTCATCCAACAGACAGTGATATCAGGAATTTCATGCATCAATAATGAAAAAACCATGTTAGTGGCCTCATATAGACAAAAAAGATTGGAGGGTTTTAGGCATACCTGAGATAAGTAGGCTGTGTTGAATCTAATAATTGTCCAAATAAGATCTCATATATGTAAATAGCCTCTTTATCATGATCAAAGGGAAGGAGGATTTTAGGCATACCTGATTCCATCACGAAAAGGAAGGAGGGTTTTAGGCATACCTGATTCCATCACGAAAAGCATGCCGAAGGTTGCACGATCTCGAGGACGCCAGAGTTGAGAGAGAGGGTTCTTCTCTCTAACCACTAAGTTCTCTTCTTGATCCTTAAAGGAGATGAGAGGCCTCCAAGAGAGAGATTAGGTCATGATGATTGGTGATCGTGAGGGAATCCTACCCATGATACATATAGCATCAAGGAATTCTAGTTAAACTCACCATAGATTTAGACCCTTGATTGATAACATGAGTTCCACACGTGTAGATGAGTCCCACATCTTAATTTAAATACACTTATGGCTAAGTGTAAATGAAACGTGTCTAGACCCAAACCATTAGGCTTGATCAATTCTTTACTGCGTTCAACAACATAGGCTTATAGAGACGGGTGTATACATCTAATTAAACTTGTGTAGACCCAAATTAAATTAGACTTTATCCAAATAAGTCTAACAATCTCCCACTTGGGCCAAACAAGTCATACTGGAAGGATGTTATACAAACTTTATCGTACCAAAACTTTAACCGTCAATAAACCATGTTTCAAAACAATCTGGTCCATTAAGTGTCCTGCCACCAAATATGGTGATCATTACTTTCTGTATATCGAGGTAGGACCTTCCACATCACAAGCTTCAGAACCCTTAACGACATAAATCAAATGTGAACGTGTGGCATGAAAATATCTTTTGATCAAATAAGGTACAATTCCAACTGATTTTCACTTTATGACTCCAACAAGTCTAGTCTTATGACTCCCACAAGTCTGACTGCATGACTCCAACGAGTCTAACTGCTAATTCAACAAACTCAAATGCGCAAAAGTAGACTTTAAGAAAAGCAGTTATAACTTTATTTATCAAAATAACCAAATATACATAAGTGCACTTAAAAATAATGTTTGGTATATAAAATTATCCACTCTCACTAAATTAGGATATCATCATGACTAGCCACCCATATGAGCAATATACTATAAGAAGACTTTAAGTGAAAATCAAATCTGTAATGTTAAGAATAGTACTAACACTATCAACAAATACAATATGATTCCAAACTTTATCATTGATGATAAGAAACTTGATGTCGATATGTTTTGATTTTGCTGAACCCTTGTCACTATTGCAGTAGAGCTCTATAACTCTTATCGTCACAGTGCAGCTGTAATGGCCTCTCGGCTAAATCTACCATCTTCCTGCAATCAAAAAATATAACCTAAAGTGAACTTCCTATTATCGATACATCCAGCGTGATCTGAATTTGTGTATCCGATTAGCAAGAACTGATCAGATTTCATGTAGTCTTCCAGTGATCAATCATCTGCCAAGTTTCTCAATGGTATATACTATGTCTGAACGGGTACATGCATCAAACTTCCAACAGTCGATGCATACGTAATGTCTTTCATTTGCTCTTTCTGTAGATTGTTCTTGAGACATTTACGTAGACTAAGTTTATCTACCCTAGAGCAATTCTTCATGCCACATCTATGTAGCACCTTATCGATATAGGCCTTTTGTGATAAACCTAATATTCCACGTGTCCTGACACATTAAACCTCGATGCCTATCACAAAAGAAGTGTCTCCAAGATCTTTTATCTCAAAATTCTTTAAGAGAAAACTCTTGGTCTCAAGTAGAAGATCTATACCATTACTTGCTAGTAGAATATCATCCACATATAGCACAAGAAATATAGGTATACTCTCTTTTAATTAATGATAAATGTATTGATCATATACATTCTCCTTAAAACCAAAATCGGATATTACCTGATCATAATTCAAATACCATTGAAGAGATGCTTGCTTTAGACCATAAATGGATTTGCAAACCAAATATTACGAACTTTTGGCTTCAAAATTGCCTAGTTTCATCATATAGATTTCTTCCTCAATGTCACCATTAAGGAAGACAGTCTTAATATCCATTTGGTATAACTCTAGGTCAAAGTGGGTCACTAGTGTCATGATAATTTTAAAAGAATCCTTCATGAAAAAAAATGAGAAAGTCTCCTTATAGTCAATGCCTTCTGTTTGAGTGAATCCCTTTGCGACAAGACGTGTCTTATACCTTTCGACATTGCCTTTCGAATCTCGCTTGATTTTGAACACCCATTTACAACCAGTTGGTTTCTTTCCTTTAGGCAGCTCTACTAAATCCCAACCATCATTGTCCTTCATGGATTTTAACTCATCTTTCATGAAATTTGACCACTTAGTGGAGTGAATACTTAGTTTGACGGGTCATCCTCTAGCCTTATATCAAACTCATGCTCTTGAAGATAAACTATATAGTCATTTGCAATGACTGATCTCCTCTCCCTAGTTGATCTCCTAGGCACTTATAGTTGAGAATTTTCAGCTTCTATCTCATCAGCAGGATCTACTTATAGTATTCGTACCTTGTAAAAGTACAACTATATTTTCATTCTAAAGTAGAACAACTACTTCATCATTTGGAACAGTTGTCATGGATATAACAATATGTTCTTCAAATGTGAAATTCTTATATAGCTGACTCCCACTGCTTTGAATATTCTCAAAAAATTAGCATTATCCATCTCTATTATGTTCTTAGTGGAATGATAGTAAAAACCTAAAGCCTCTAGACCTCTCAGAATACCCTACGAATAAACAGCTAACTGTCCTTTAGTCCAACTTCTTCTTATGCAGTATATGACCGAGCTTCAGCTAGACAACTCCAAACATGGAGATGCCAAATATTGGAGATTTCTCAGTTTATAACTCATATGGAGTTTTAGTTACTATTTTGCTAGGTATTCTGTTATCTAGGTAAACAACCGTTTTTAAAGCTTCACTCCATAATGACTGGTGGAGTAATATGAGCTATTATACTCCTAATCATGTCCTTTAGAGTGTGATTTTGTTTCTTAGCAACAACATTCTGATGAGGTATCCCTGGCATGGTGTACTAAGTAACAATGCCACTCTTTCAGAAATTGAAAAATGGTTCTGGACATCTACCTGATCCGTCATACCTGCCATGGTACTAACCAACATAGTCAGACCTAACGACTCTAATCTTTCTATATAGTTAATTTTTAACTTCAACTTTATAAATTTTAAACATGTTCAGTGATTGGGATTTCTCATGAATCAAGTATAAGTACCCATAACAAGAGTAATCGTCTGTAAAAATAATGAAGTATCTGTGGTCATTCCAATAAGCTGTAGGGAATGGACCACAAATGTCTATATACACCAAATCCAAGATGCCTAAACTTCATCTAGCACCAAACTTCTAAATGATTAGTGCCTAGGCTATTCACATATAAAGATTCAGGATATGAAGCATGAATTTCAACTTATATATGGCCATCAATCAGAATTCTAGTACCAATAACTTTAGATTTGAAAAGTGGACTAATCATTCCATTATCAAGAGTGACAGTTAATCAGATCTTCTAAAAATGAAATAAAAATACGATTCCGCCTAAAAAGACGGTATATATAAAGTCTTATCGAAATCTAAACCAAAAAACCAGATTCTAATCTAAGGCTACAAACTCCAACAATTTCAATTGCAACTTTATTTCCATCACCCATGTACGTATCGTTGAGCTGGGCTAGGCCTCCTTTGGGTTTTGGAAGTTCCGCATTAGATCACTTATGTGAATTATTTATTCACCATATATGAGATGACACTAAAGCTAAATGAATTTCAGAACAACCATAAGTATAAGAGATACCCTTCTTAATTACCCATTTCTGATACTTTATGCAATCCTGCTTGAGATGGCCTACTTTATTGCAGAAGAAGCATGCAATAACCTTAAGCTTCTTCTCCTGCACTTTTGCCACTTAGGATCAACAACTATAGTGGTATTTATGTTCCTCCCTTTAGTTACACCTTTTCTTTTCATATTAGAAGTGTTACCCTGGATGTTAAGTGAGCACTTTCAGTTTTTTCTTATTTCAATCTCTTTTTTCGGACATAGTGACTGATGAGCTCAATGAGACTCCATTTTTCCCTTTGAGTATTATAAATAATTTTAAAAATGGTTATACTTTATAAGAAAGAGATTAAAATGAAGTGCACTAGAATCTCTTCAGAGAGTTCCAATTTCAGTGCCTTTAATTTAGAAACAAGATTGGACATTTCCATAATATACTCCCTTATGTTTTCTTTGCCGTTGTAGCACATATTTATTCGCTTGCTAAGATGCGTACTGGCTTCAACTTTATTCAATTTAATAAACCGGTCGGCTACTTCAGCTAAAAAACTCTTAACACTGACTTTATCAGGTATAAAACTCTTAATAGTTATAGGAATATTTTATGACCAGTAACCAAATCCTATTGGACCCTTATACTTATCATAATTGGCATTTTCTTTAACTGAACTTTTGTTAGTGATAGTAGAGGTCCATCAGTCCTTAAGGTGTAGTAGGCTCATGAATCCAAGAACGATCTTTTATGTGGTCTTACCACCTTAAAGTTTGTACCATTCAATTTAGACTACATAAGCATATAATTTCTCATCAATTTAACATAAACATTGCATTATCAAAATTCTACCGTAATAGCAATAAAAAAATAAATTTCAAAAAATGCAACTAGTTTAACTGATGCCGACCAAACTTTTAAAACAAGTTGTGTCTCTTTATGCCAACACTGTACTGGCCCAATATAAATACCTTAAAGTCTAGGTCCTATGTAAGAGAACAACCTTCTTTTAGGCCGACTGTCCCTTTATAGGATTGGTCCTAAAGTTTAAGTTATCTATATTAACTATATAATATATGTAATGACCCGACCATAATGACAATCTTCCTTTGTGCCGATTGTCACACGCATGGGCCACACAAAATTACGCATCTAGATTCTTGTTCCGTCGTCAGACTAGTTGATTAGGGTAATACAATATGGGTTTATAGTGTGACAACCTTCCATTGGGCCGTTACCACACCAAGATTCTCCCACTTGTATTACCCACATCAAGTATCCGACACCGTACATAATTCGGCCAAACAATAGTCTTTTTTGGCCGGCTATTATCATAAACTATATCGCAATTAAATAAGCTCTTTTATAAATTTTTTAACTTGAACATGTATATATCTTTATCTGTGTATTATCTACTGTAGTAAACATCAATATTCATCGTACTAGAACAATATAAGCAATATAATAAATATTGATGAAGCGGAAGAATGAAATGATACATATAACCATGATAATAAACACTTCAATGCTAACTTTATGTCAACTAACTACTGTTTTGTCATGTCTAGTGCCTGTAATATTGTAGTGCTTGTCAAGAGCTTCAAAACGGCTATTTACACGCCCAAAACAGAGGTCGAATAAGCCCGTAACAGCTAATTGAAGTTTTTTCAGCAAAAGGGTCTGCAGTGCTTATCGGGTCTGGACCTGACCCGCAATGGTTAAGTTATGAGTTTTCTTAATGGGTCGGGTTTAATAAACTAAATAAAACCTCATTAACTTAATGTAAGATTATTGGGATTAAATTTCTTTATTTGAATAGAATTCTACCACAAATTTTTTTAATATATTAGAATTCTATATCAATCCTAAAACTCAAACCAATCTCAACAACTTAAATTTAAACTTATTTGAGAATGATTAGGATTAGATCTCTTAATTGGATTAAAGTCTTAATTCTAATCCTAATCAAACTCAATAACCCAAATAAGAAAAATCCCAAAACTCTTTTTTTTTTGTTTTGCCACTGGCTATAGGTAAATAATAATTAAAACTGTTGAGGGCGGGCCATGGAAAGAGACAAAAAAGGGGGAATCCTTCATGCGCTCCATGCAGGCTCAGCCTGCATGCGTGCGTGTGGCCAGCCACGCGCAGCCAAGGGGCTGGCTGCAAGCGCGCAGCCTGCAGTGTGCCCCTCCCTCCCTTCTTCTTTTTTATACTCTTACTGTGCACACGCATATGCATGCATACAAGCTATGCTGAATTGATTTTTTTAAATTCCAAAATAATAACACACAGATTAAAACATCCCAAAAATATATACATGAATTAAATTTAATCATCTCTATTTAATTCAATTATTTGAGACACAAAAAAATTATTTTATTGAATTAAATAAAGAGATGGATTGAAGTTTTAATAGATCGAGATCAAAAATTTCAGTAGATCCCGATGATCTGATAAAAAGGAAGCTCTTATACCAATTATTGGATCTAATAATTATCCAAATAAGATCTCATATATAAATGCTTCTTTATCATGACCAAAGGAAGGAGGGTTTTGGGCATAGATGATTCTATCACGAAAGGGATGCCGAATGTTGCACAATCTCGATGACACCGGAGTTGAGGGAGAGGATTCTTCTCTCCAGCACCAAGTTCTCTTCTTGCTCCTTAGAGGAGATGATAGGCCTCCAAGAGAGATATTAGGTCATTATAATTGGTGGTCGTGAGGGAATCCTACCCATGATATATATAACATCAAGGAATTCTATTTCAACTCATCATAGATCTAGACCCTTGATTGATAACACGAGTCCCACACGTGTAGATGAGTCTCACATCTTAATTTAAATACACTCATGACTAAGTGTAAATGAAACGTGTCTAGACCCAAATTATTAGGCTTGATCAATTCTTTATTGGGTTCAACAATATAGGCTTACAGAGACGGATGTATAAATCCACTTAGACTTGTGTAGCCCAAATTAATTTAGACTCTATCTAAGTAAGTCTAACAAGTTGTACACAAGGTTAAAACCATAATCAGTTACCATGAAGATTATTAAATATTTCACAAATAGAATGTAAAAATAGATAACTAATAAAAACAAGCAAAGGTTAAAGCCATAATCACAGTCACCATGAAGATTATTAAATAGTTCACAAATAGAATGTAGACAACTAGACTACTGATGGTTGCTACCAATCTAATTAATCAATTGGTTCCCAAAAATCAAGTTTAAGGAAGGTTATTCATGAAAAAGACCAAAAAAGCACAAAAAGGTGCACTTTTAATACTAAATATTAAACTGAACTACACAAGTACTCTTCATGCAAATAGCCCTAATAACACATAATAACAAAGTGCATGATCATTCAAATACTACTGAGTCATATCTATAATAACATAAAAACATTACATATAGCTATATATAGAAGAGACCATAAGTGTATGCATGCTACATGGAAATCTATCATGCAATGCCCGACACTAATATCAAACCTGAACTAAAAACAATTGAACATCAGAAGTTATAATTACTTCCAGTTTATAAAAGAAAGAAAGTTAAAGCGTATGGACACCCTATAAAAACTTTAAGAAAGAATGCAAACTCACAGTCAAAAAATGAAAAAGAAGCAGGACCTGGTTATCATTGCACTTTCTCTGAAATGATTCGTTGTAGCATATGTCTAAGCAGGTTCACCATGAAAGTATATGATAGAGCGATAAGCCAGTACAAGCTTCTTCCATACTAAAATGAGACTCAGAAGAATTGAATCTGAAGAAACAACATACTTCCAGAATTAGAAAAGAATGTTCAGTACTATTCCACAATATAAACAATCATCAATAGGGGGGCATTATCACTGGAGCAAATGCAGTGACAGGGAAATAATGAAAAATGCAATGACATGTAAATCTTTCAGGTGTATCTTCATTATTTGATTTATAAAGTATTCATAAAAGGAAAAGACAATTAATTCCAAGGCTAAATTGTTACAGTCAGGACTCCTGAAACCAGAGAATTTCATTCATGCACTTAAGGAAAACAAATCTAACATGAAACTGTTACGAAATAGAAAGATTTGTATCTGCTAAAAGTATTTGATATCACTACAGCTTGTTCAATATGTTTTTCATGCTTCGTTATGCAGGAAGAAGAAGTGGGAATACATTCTGGTCTCGCATATTACCTAATCGTATCATTGGAACTCTCCAACTTCAGGGAACCTGTAAGTCCCAATGTTCTAAGGAAATGGTGGATCCTCAGCCCTAACTTTAATTTCTATCGTGCAATGCTGCCACATTACTATCAAACCTGAACTAAAGACAACTGAAAATAAAAAATTATTAATAATTCAGTTAATAAAGAAAGAAAGCTTCAGTGCACAAATATACAAAAGTCTATAAACTTGAAGAAAAAAGTAACTCATTGTCAAAAAACAGAAAAAAGAAGCAGTAGTACCTAGTTATTATTATTGAGATTTCTCTGAAATGATCCGTTGTAGCATATGTCCGAGAAGGTTCACCTTGGAAGTATATTATAAAGCGATAAGCTAGTACAAGCTTCTTTCCTACTAAAATGGGACTAAGAGGAATTTAATCTAAAGAGCAGAATACTTCCAGAATTAGAAATGAACGCTCGGAATTATTCCAACATATAAAGCCATCACAGTAGGGAGAGGCATCATCACTACAGAAAATACAATGACAAGGAAATCAAGAAGAGTTTGTATTTAAAGAGGATAAATCTTACAGATGTAACTTCATTCATAAGACTTTTAAAGTTTCCTTTAAAGGAATAGACAATTAATTCAAGGCACTTGTGTTCAGAACTAAATTATTACAGCCAAGACTCCTAAAAGCAGAGAATTTCAGTCATGCACTCGCTGGAAAACAAAACTTACATGAAACTGTAATGAAATAGTATGTTCTGTATAAGCTAAAAGTTTTTGATATCACTACCGCTTGAATTTATTTTCCATGCTTCATTATGCAGGAAAGAAGTGGGATATATTCTGTCCTCAGATATTACTTTATCTTATCATAGGAACACTCTAATTTCAGGTAACCTAACTCCCAATGTTCTCAGAGAATGATGGGTACCTCTTCCCCAACTTCAATTTCCTGAAAAACACCACAATTTTCATTGTAGTCACGAGGTCAAATGAGCAACAACTAAAGACGAGCAAATTTATTTGTTCTGAATTTCTTTAGTGTGATAATTTGGTTACATAAAGGGAATTACAATAAGTGGCCAAATATACAATGTTAGTAAGCCCAAGGTGATAGATGTTTGATATAGGATCGAGATTTAAAATGCACGCAATGTACCAATGGAAAGGATAACATTGATTTGGCCTACCACGTTGTGATGGAAAAACAAATTCTTTTCTTTTAAGTTTTTTTGTAGTGAACATTATGATACTAAAAGTAAGAGGGCCTTGTTAAACATGTGGACAAGTAAAGGCCTTCTAAAAAACTTTTTGATGCACATAGAAAAAGCTTCCACAATATGATCATGTAAGTGAAATTGACAATCTCATAACATGTATTGGTTCCAGATTCCAATTTATCGGGTGAAAGTAGATTGAAATATAGAGAAAATAATCTAACTTAGGGTTAGTAATTTCAGAATTCCCATGCATACAGAGAAATAACTTTTGTATTGATATGCCAGAAATAGATTTGTCGTAGCCGTTTACTTGTTTCAAGCTAAGATTTGGAGTATAAACATGACTATTAAAGACGCCAATTCATGTTCCCCTTTAATTAAGAACGAGAAAGAAATTTATATCATAGTGAATGTGAATTGGTAAAAAGTTGATATTAGGAGGTTCTCCAAACGAGGTAAATTAGCACATAATGGGTATACTCAAAATGATAGCCAAAAACTATATTCACAAAATTAAGAAGATAATTGGAGGTCATACACATCAGATAGAGATTATTGAGTAATTTACAAAAATTAAATGGATTTCATAGATTGAATATGTTGTTCGTCAGGGGAAGGATAAAATCGATTTAGCCTACTATGTTCTGATGGAATATCAAAATTCTTTTTCTAAGCTTGTTTTAGTGAAAATTAAAATAATAACAGTAAGAAAACCTTGTTAAACATTTGAAAAAGTAAAGGCATTATGCAAAACTTTTTTGATGCATAGGGGAACTTCCAGAATATGATCATGTTGATAAGTGAATATGACCTATTGATCACATTCCATATTCCAATTTATTGGATGAAAATTGATTAAAACATAAGGAATATAATTTAAGTTCTGGTTAGTAATTTCACATTTCCCAAGCAGACAGAGACGTAACAATATGCCACATGTGGAAATAGATTTATCAAAGCCCTTTTACTTGTTTCAGTCTCAGATTTGGAGTACAAGCATGAGTAGTATATTAGAAATGATATTTTCTACATTTAGTAAAGCCTCTGGAGAAGATTAGTAGAAATGGTATAACATCAGTGAGCAAAATTAATACTCAAGTTCAGTTTGATTTCAGTTTGATTGACTTCAATGAGTTTTTTATATTTGTGACAAGAGCTAAAATGTTTGTGGGATACGATGTCAAGGATTTAAAAGAGATCAATGCTAACATACTAATAGAGAGAATTATATAACAATATAGGAGTATATGCAATAGGAAAACATTAAACAGCAACAGAAATAGACAACTAATACTAACAGTAAAGGTTAAGCATAATCACAGTCATCATAAAAACTATCAAATAGTTCACAAGAAAATGTAGACATCTAGGTTATTGTTGGTTTCTAGCAATCTAATTCATCAATTGGTTTCCAAAAATCAAATTTAAGGAAGGCTTCATGACAAATAAAGCACACAAAATCATGCTTTTAATATTAAATATTAAACTGAGCTAAGCATGTATTCCTCATGCAAATATCCCTCAATAATATTTATAACAACAGAGCATGTTATCATGCCAATACTACTGAGTCATAACTATAATAACATGCAACACATTAATATAGCTATCTATAGAAGAGACCATAAGTTGATGCATGCTACATGAAAATCTATCATGCTATGCTGCAACACTATCAAACCTAAACTAAAGACAACCGAATATCAAAAGTTTTGACTACTTCAGTTTAAAAAAAGAAGAAAGTTTCAGCTAATGGATACATAAAAGTCTAAATACTTTTAAGAAAGAATGTGTCAAAAACAGAGAAAGAAGAAGTAATACCAGGTTATCATTGAGCTTTCACTGAAATGATCTGTTGTAGCATATGCCCAAGCATGTTCACCTTGGAAGTACATGATAGAGTGCTAAGCCAATGCAAGCTTCTTCGATACTAAAATGCACACATAGATGAATTGAATCCAAATGATAACGCGCTTCCAGAATTAGAATGTTATATATAAAATATTTGATACCATTACGGTATGTTCATTTTATTTTCCATGATCCATTACACAGGAAAGAAGAGGGAATATATTCTGCTCTTACCTTATTGTATCGTTGAAACCATCCAACTTCAGGGAACCTCTAAGTCCCAATGTTCTCGGAGAAGGATGGGTATCTTAGCCCGAACTTCAATTTCCTGAAAAACACCATAATTTTCACTGTTTAATGAGCATGCTACAACAATGATGATATGAAGATACTGTAGTAACAAGGTCAAATCAGCAACAAGTAAAGAATAGTAAATTTATTTGCTCTGAATTACATTGTGTGATGCTTTGTTTAAATAAAAGGAACACCAGGTCATGACACTAACCAGAATCACATTTATGAGGGAATCCCAGAACCTATCTCCTCATCTCACGTAATCAGAGTAAATCAGAGTTTTCCCACTCAGTACAGGATTTTCAAACAAACCTCATTGGGATCTCTGATAAAATTAGTTTCTGCAAATCAATAACTGGAAGTAAACAGATCAAGAACAAATTTTCCTCAGCAAAAATTTAGGGAAAACAGGTGGGGTAAAAGATTATTACAGTTATAAAAAGGGAAAACAGGTTGATCTGTTGGCATTACATTTGGCTTTCATAAATAAAATAAATTTTCAGATAAAATAAATTTTCAGAAACACACATTGTGAAAGGGGGTGCAATAAACAAACGGAAAATGAAGTTCACCAAATTCTGAAAACATTAACGATCAATCAGAAACTTTGCAAACTCTAAGATTATACATAAACCCCAACCAGGAAAAAGAAATTTTCTCTAAAGAAAATGTTCCGTTGCAAACTAGCAACAAAAGAACCGGAGGAAACTTACAATTGGTTGATGTGGTTTTCCTCAAATCGGCCGCCGTGGATTTGAAATCTTCTTCCCTTCTCTTCCCTTCTCTTCTCGTCTCTTTGAAAAGAAATTGCCACACTCATCGAGAGATAATGAAGTTCACCAGAAACACAAAAAAGAATCGAATAGAAAATTTATAAAATCTGCGATTAAACACTAATCCCAACCAAGAAAAAGGAAATTAAAGAAACTGCAACTACAAAACAACATGAACAGAGATGAATCAAGGGAAACTTACAAATTCTTGAAACTGGCCGCCATCGATTTGGAACCATCGTCTTTCGCTTCTTGGAAGAATGGGTAGGGAGGTTTGGGGGTTTCTTGAGAGATTAAGAGATCAGAGGCGGAGAGAGTGAGGAGGGGATGAAGGAATCTAGGGTTTATGGAAGTAGAGAGAGACCGGAGAGAAATTGAAATGAGAGGCGTCCCTGTTAATCCGCCTGTCTATTTAAAGAGGAAGGTTAAGCTCTTGCGTAGGGATTAAGCTAATCACCCCTTTCTCTGTAACGGTCACTTAATCCCGGTCCACCGACTCCATTCCAAACGCGTCTCGATTTCTTGTTCAAAATTAGAATAAAATAAAATAAATAAAAATAAAAATGATTTTCACATATAAGTCCCCTTGACAAATTTTCTTTTAACAAAGCCCCTCAATATTACATCTAAAAGTCTTCCTTTCTTAAAAGCTGGTCTATTACATAGTCTCTAAATTTTCTCCGAAAATTGATTAGTATACTCTTTTTCTGTTCTGCATGTAGTACCCTTCGGCAACAAAATGACTTTGTCTTTGTAAGTTAGTGTGCTTGTTTTCTATTAAAAATTTAAGTGCAGACCAATTCTGCATTGTATTTGTACTTCTCAGAAACAAATGACTTTTTTTAATTGTCAAACAGTAAAAAAAAACGTTACTTGGTCTTTTGAAAAAAATTGATTAGATTCAACATGGCTAGTTACTCTGGTTATAGTGATCATGACTGTCAGATTTTCGAAGGACCCAGGTTCTTCTGAGACAGTTACGACAATGTCACCAAATTCATTGACATAATTGAAAAGGTACAGAAACAAATTACCAGGGGTCCCAGTGTAGGGAGAGAGGAGATAAGAGGAGATGAAATACATCGGAAGAGTTTTTTAAACTCATTAGAAGAGATAGAGTAGAGATCGGAGTTCAGAGGAAGCGAGAACACAGTTCGAAGCAGGCCAAGCAAAGCCCAGTCGATCAGTGTGCACAACGTGCAACCCTAGGACTCTCTGGCTATAAATAAGGGTTAGAACCATCATGAATTGTATCCCTCTGAATATCTCTTGAATTCCCTTGTAATTGATTATTAAATCAATAAAATCTCTCTCCCCTTGCTCTGAGGACGTAGACAAATTGTCGAACCTCATTCAATATTATGTTGGCTTGCTTTCTCTCTTATTTCTCTGTTCTTGTAGTGTGGGTACTTCTCCGGCGCATCTATCTCCGTTACTTGGGTTCCTCAAGTTAGTTGTTGCAAGAAGGAGCTAAGCGCAACACCCAGAGACTAATAGTAAAATTGAAAGCATACCGAAGGAAGAGGTCATGTTTACATTTTGTTCAAGAATTTTCTTCTTTTATTTATCTAAATTGAGAATGATTTTGTGAAGTCACAAAAAAGTTGGGTGCACAAGGGAGGGTTTGTATAAGGCCTACTTGCTTACTTTGTTTCTGCTCTTTTGAGGCAATTTTTATTGGGGTTGGGTCCCACTCAGTTCAAAGAGTGGCCTGAGTAAGGACCAAGATCTCATGCAACAATGACAACTCTCACCCTGCTTAGTTTCAAAGCTCTCCCGAATCTCCCTCAATCTGTTTTGTTGGTTGCTAGCAGTCAATTAATCAATTCGTTTCCAACAATCAAGTTTAAGGAAGGTTGTTCATGAAGAACTCAAATAAAACACAAAAAATCATGCTTTTAATAAATATTAAACTGAGTGAAGAAGGTATTCCTCATGCAAATTTTCCTGGATAATATTTATAATAACAGACAACACAATAATATAGTTATCCATAGGAAAGACCATAAGTGTATACATTCTCCATGAAAATCTATCATACAATGCTGATAAAATGATTTTTGTGCAACTTGAAATTTCTTGTCTTAACCAATTGGAGCCTATTATTTTTATGCCTCTGATGTGTACTTTGTTAAATTTTGAGCTTTAAACTCGGGTCTGGTAGTGGCACCCCCCACCTAAAGTGAATCTCTTTATAAGCTTCATTTTTGGTCAAGAAGTGACATCCATGTTCATCTCCTACGTGGCGTGTCAGAGTCGATTTCAAATATAAAATTGATACAAATATATTTTTGTAATTAAAATTGAAACAAAAAATTCCTCAAAAAAATATATTAGTTGGAAGGTGCAAAAAAAAATTTTTTGTCACTTTTCCCTAGGGGAATTTTTTTGATAGATCCTACTTTCAAATTTAATTTCAAAAACAAAATCACTCCATTTTTTAAAACTAATCTCAAACCAGTTAGCTAGGTCCACATAGGCGTTGGGTCGTTGCGCCCCACCTACGTGACACATTTTCACTGCCGAAATAAGTTTTTTCTTAGTTCAGGATTGGCACACTCGGACAAATATTGAAGCTCAATTTTGAGCTTCTAAACTTGATCCGGGGTTTTAGCTTCCCTGGACCAAGGATGGAGCTCATTTGAGCCTCATTATACTATGTTTTTCATGTGAAAACACAACTGTAGGATATGCCTTGTGTAAGCAGAGAGGCATCTTTCTTTGAAACACAAGTATCCGATAGTAATTATGTGTGTTGCTGCGCACTTCCCTCAATCCAATACATAGTTGATAAAATGGTTTTTGTGCATATTGGAATTTCTTGTCTTAATACCATGCCCACTAAACAAAATACACTAATGCGGGTACGGAAGAGAGTCGGTGACATATTTTTTTCAAAATATGCTAAGCCTCAGTACATAAAATTAAACACAATATACTATAAATTTTCAACTTTATTATACAAGTACAATAATATCACAGAGTCATGATTTATTACATCAAAGAAACTAAGAGAAGAAACTAAAATTCCTCACTAGCTAGAAAGGAAGACAAGACAACTACTGAAGCGTTGGAACACATTCAAAGTACTTCTGATCATGCGGAGTCTCTGAACTTAGATCTGAGCAAGCAAATTTAGAGTCATCAGTAAAGTGAGGGGGTAAAATGAGAGAAGCATTATTATAATATAATATTATAAAACTCAGTACATTATAATTATATTACAAGTACAATACCATACAGTACAAAACCAATTAGTAATGTAGTCAATCTGTAATAGTGTCATGTGTCTGGAGTTCATCATTTGCATGTATGTTTAGTACATGACATCTTATCATGCTAACACTTTACAAGGCGAGGGGATTCAAGAGTAGCCCCACGGATTCTAGAGGTGGTCCTCAGCACATCTATGTGTAGCATGCCACTTTGCTCTGTGTAACACTTAGTTCTATATGACACTTAGTTTTACACATTTTGGCTGGTGCTTGCTCCGTAAGGATCTCATATGTCAGGAGTTTATCAATGTATATCTATTATTTAAGTATTACTATTTCAAAATGATTAGTAGAGAGATGGCATGTTAATGTGTTGTTATTTAAAATTGACTGGTGAAGGCATTTTCTGTGTTTTAGGTGAATTTTGTACATACTCGAAAATATTAAAAAATATATTTTGAGATTCAGTAGAGCGCTCGAGTTCAACTCGGCTTGAGTTTTGAATATTTGAGTTCGCTTAGTGAAGGCTCAAAAATATAAAAGAATTAAAATCAGATCATCTGCTTTACTATTTTGAATTTGTTTCAACTTGATATAAATATATGATTCATGTAGCAAGTATTTTCTTCGAATGTGTTTATAATTTGTTCATAATTTATCGAAGCCCAAGTTCATGTTTGAGTGTTGGTGAAAGCTTTTTTATTTCTGTTTTCCATGTTGCTTAATCAGATATTGTGTGCTGCTACACACTTTGCTTAATCCAGTACATAGTTGATAAAATGGACTTTTGTTTTCCATGTTCACCTCGCCTGCATGGCGCCCGCAGGTGACCAGGTCATTTTTGGGTTTGTTATATTATTTTTTGCCTTGTATTGTTTGTTCGGGGCTGGAAAACCCAAACGAACAAAATTTGTTTTTTAAATATTTGTTCGTCTGTCGTTGCAAACCGCAGATGAGCATGCACATAGTTTTAAAAAGACAAAATATGCTTGCCTGTAGTTGGCAACCCTGGACAAGGTAAAATTGTAAAAAAATAATAATTCAAATCCCTCTCTTACTTCCTCCTCTCTCCTCTCAGGTAGCCACTAGGCACGCCGCCGCTGCCAAGGTAGGGGCTGTCGAGGTCGAAAACGATGAGGCCAGTGGCGATCATGGCGAGTAGCAGCAGCCATGCTGCTATCATTGCTGTTGCTAGGCTGCAATGATGAGGAGGCCGGCGGCCATGGCGAGCCCATCACTGGCCTGTTCGTCATCACCGCCTAGCAGCAACGGCGGCATCACTATTGCTGCTTGCCGTGGCTGCCGTCAGCCTCGTCGGTGGTAGTGTGACCGATGGTTGCCTTAGATGAGGGAGAGAAGGAGGAGGGAGAGGAATTTGAAATTTTTTCTTTGATCTAGAGTTGCGAACCCCAGACGAACCTGACGGGAAAAAAATTGCTAAAGTCCGCTTCGTTCAGGGTTGACAACCCCTGATGAGGGAAAATTTAAAAAATATAAATTCCACTTGTCTAGGGTTGGCAACCGCGGATGAATAAATACAGAGCAAAATAAATTGTTCGTTCGACATTGACAGCCCCGGGCAAACCCAAAAATGACATGACGCCACGAGGGCCCCACACTGGCGGGGCAATTTCTAGAGTTAATTATTTTTTTGAGGTTTTTTTAAAAAAAGCCCTAAAATGATTTTTGTGCATATTGGAATTTCTTGTCTTAACCAATTGGAGCATATGATTTTATGCCTCTGATGCACACTTTGCTCAATTTTGAGCTTGAAACTCAGGTCCGGTAGTGGCACCCCCATCTGAACTGAAGCTCTTTTTAACCTTCATTTTAGTTCAGGAAGTGGCACTCCTGTTCATCGCCTAAGTGGCGTGTGAGAGGCCGATTTTCAAAAATAAAATTGGTACAAATTTGTTTTTGGAATTAAAATTGAAACAAAGTTTTCCTCAAAAAAATTATCGTAATAAATATATTATTTGGAAGATGCAAAACGATAAATTTTTTTTGTCAATTTTCCCTAGGTAATTTTTTGATAGATCCTATTTTCAAATTTAATTCCAAAAACATAATCTCTCAAATTTATTATTTTTTTAAAAACTAATCTCTAACAAGCTAGCTAGGCACCACGTAGGCATTGGGCCATTGCGCTCCGCCTACGTGGTACATTTTCATTGCCGGAATGAGTTTTTTCTTAGTTCGGGATTGGCACATTCGGCCAAAGATTGAAGCTCAATTTTGAGCTTCCAAACTTGATCTGGGGTTGGCTCGCCCAAGCCAAGGATGGAGTTCAATATTGAGCCTTATTCTACTATGTTTTTCATGCGAAAATAACACTGTAGAACATGCCTTGTGTAAATAGAGAGTCATCTTTCTTTGAAACACAAGTATCCTTTTCCTTCTCTAAGTACAAGGAGTTTACTATCTCAACTCACATTTGTAGCATGGTATCCCCCAACCATGAAGAATCTGACGACTATAACAATAGCTATGTTTGGGTCACCACCGTTGACTCCCCCCGGAGCTGGATCAACGATGTTAACTTCGACAGCTCGAGCTCCATCCAGTCCAGATCTTATAGTACCTATTCAAGCACCAGAAATGCTAGTCAAATCATCCATTCATAAAATTAGTTCACACACCAACAATTATTTTATTTCTCCTCCCACCATCCAATTATCGCAGGAGTGAAGAATCAATGACCTTCTCTTTCACACGCACATAAAAAATATATTAACATGCGTAAAGCAGTGCAAACTAATCTCAAAGAGAAGTGGTAAATGCTTCATCTATAGAATCTAAACTAAATTTATGCGCACAAGGTATGCATAAGAAATAGAGGGAACTCAGGGTCAAATAACATAACCAGTGCAAGTAACAGAGAAAGCATAAAATAATAATATTGAGACGACTCCCTAATGAGTTTTGAAACATTAGAGAAGATAGAAATCTATTGACAGTTTACCCTTACAGAAACATAATGCATTATGTTTCTCCAGGGCCCAAGCGCAGCATACCTTTCCATATTTTGTCATATTGATGACACTAGTTTGAATGAAATGGATTTAACAAAGAATTATTGACATCAACTTAAAAATTTTGCACCGAAGTGTCTGACAATCTGAAAGCAAGAGTGAGTGTGAAACAGAATCACTTTCATCCAAAAAAGGAGACATGAAAAGACGTGGTATTTGGAAATCTAAGAAGAAATAGTGAAGGTCATGCCATTTTGATGCCACAGAGAACATTTGCACTTCTTATTGAAGACGTATCTCAAAACTTCAAGCCTTGTGAAAAGCAGAAGTGAGAGATAAAAATATAAAAGTATTACATGGAGTACACATGAGAGACAATCCTCCCAATAAAAACCATAACATATTTACCTGCATTTCCAAATTGCTAACACTCTAGAGACTCCATGCAAGGACTCAAATGCTGAGTTTTAGTGCTTTGCTCAGCCATGATATTAATTACAGATCTAGTAGTCAATAATCAGTGATAATCTCAAAGACATTATGGTCTCAGCCAATTTATATAGTAGCTACTAATAAGCCAATGCAATGCACATGATAAAAAAAAGACAACCTTTCATGACTTCAAACAAAACCGTTAGAGTGCCAAAAATGCAATAGTTCGTAGTTTTGAAACAATGGAGCAGGAAGTGGGAAATCTCTCAAGGAACGAATCTCTGTGTTTGGACACATATATTGCATCAACATTATTACATTACTACATATATTCTGTAATAAATCATTACAAACTCACTTGTCTTAATGTCCTAATCCTTGCAGGGTGATAAAGATAAATATGAATCCTATCTAAACAAACCCAAAAGTGCAAATCAAACAGGGATCGACTCAAATTCAGAGAATCTAAAGGCTATCTTATCTGAAGGTTGGATTTACCAGATAAGATAATACTATAAAAATTTAAAGGAGAAATGAATTTTTGAAGACCCTATCAGTTTCACTGAGAATAAATGGATAGAGAGAAGATCAACAGATGAGATGAAGCAATTTAGATTCAGATTCAGATTGGATATATTTTAGTATTTTAATTATAACTTTTGTTGGCCCAGAGGCCTTCCACTCTAGTTTTGATGATGATTAACTCATGTAGTTATGTGTACTAATAATCTTGTGATTTTAGTTTCAGATCATTAATCAAGATGTTAGTAGGTGATTAGCTTCATCAAAGATGGTTTGGAAGCTTTCACATAGTGATTCAAGAGCCTGAGCGACAAGATCATATATAGCACTCATTGGAGTCAAGCTCGGTGGATCACGAAGTTTTGGATCGAGTCGGCTTGGAGACGGCGCTCTACAAGAAGACCTCGGTACCATAGTTTTTAGTTTGTTTAGATCCATGTGTAAAGATTAGAATAGTATGATATGCTCAAGTTCATAACACACACGTTTCATGTTTTGAATATTGGTTTTTGGTTTTTCCGTTTTTGGTTTAACCGATCTTGGTTTCATGAATAGATAGATCAAAATAAGTTTACATGGTTTAATGTATATTAGATTTGTTCTATATACATGCATGCTTCAACTTCTTAGACAAACTTAGTTTTGACTTACTTATTCATGTGTTATGTTTTGACATTTTTAACAAAACATATTTTTGGAATTAAAGTCAAAAACATGGATATATATATGTTTCATGTATATAGGATTATATCCATATACATCATGCCTAAATGTTGTTAAATATCATGTTTTTGTGTTGGATAAGTCTTGGACAAAATGTATTTTCATTTTCAAAAATTCAAGTTTTAGAAAATACAGTTTTTGATTTTTGGTAAAAATAAGAAGACACAAAAATGTTTCAAAATGTTTGTTATTTGTGATGAAATTTTTATCACAAGTTTATATTTCAAAATAAAATGATAAAACTATTTTTGTGTAATTTTAGAGATGTTATGAGAATTTTTAGGATTAAAAATTACATGTTTTTCTGACCAGAACTGCTGCTGCCAGGCTAGGTCGGTCGACCGGACGGTCGACCGCACCAAGTAGCCGGTCGACCGTAGCGGTCGACCGACGTGCACGAATACGTGCACGCTGGCTTACCCATAAGCCGGTCGACCGCACGGTCGACCGACTGAGAGCAGGTTGCTCTCGGGCTTCTCCCGGTCGACCGGCCAGAGAGCCGTTGCTCTCTGGTTCTGGGGACGGTCGACCGCCCGGTCGACCGGTAGCTGTCAGCGGTCAAATGTGACCGTTGGCCGGTCGACCGGTAGTCATTTTTGGCAGAATCTGCTGCCAACGGCTAGTTTTGTAAATGGGCTATAAATACTCCATTGGAAAGAGGTTTTCCCTAAGATTTTTGGTGCTAATTTTTCCTGACTCTCTAGTGTTTTCACAGCAATCAAAAGAAGTTTTTGGGCTTTAAATTGAACAATCTATTTGGTGTTTTTGTTAGGGTTTGAAAATCAAGAAAGGGTTTTTGGGAAAAGATTTTGATTCAACTTCTTCATCTTGGTTTCTAGTTTTTCTCAAAGATTTTCTTTGAGTTTTTGATTTCCATTCCTTTGGTTTTCTCCACACTTGAGCTACATCTACTATCTTATTCTATAGGATCTTTGTGTAGGAAAAGAGATTGTTTGTGGTCTTTTGATCACCAAGTTGTAAACCCAATCTTTGCTTGGCTTTGTGCCTTTCCCTCATTGTGTTGAGGAGGCTGTGCATTTGGGTTGTATCCCTCAAGTGGTGAGGTGATCCTTGTGTAGCTTTGTGCTTATCCCTCAAGTTGTAAGGTGATTGTTTGTTGGCTTGGTGTTGTGCCTCAAGGAGGAGGTTGTATTTGTAAGGAGAGGAGTTGGGTACTCCTTGTGATTGTATTGCCCCAAATCCTCGGTGGAGGTTCCCTTTGTGGGAGTCCTTTGTGGACAAGCTAGTGGACTTAAAATCCTTCACGGTGGTGAAGGCGGGGATGTAGAGCTGGGTGCTCGAACCTCGAAACATATCTTGTTGTTTGCGCTTGATTCCTTGGCTCTTACTCTCTCTCTCTCTCTATATTGTGCCTTGCATCAATTCATATTTTTCATTCATATTTATTTGCTTGGCTTGTTTGAGTATGCATCTCTTGTTAATTGCAATTAGTTTTTAAATTCCGCATTAAGTTCATTAGATTAGCATTATCACCTATTCACCCCCCTCTAGGTGATTTCAACTTTCACTATTGAAACTCAAATCTGATGATTCAAAATTATACAGAAAGAAGATTTAAAGGGCTACAACTCTTCTGTTAAACACTGTTTTGAATTCTATCAGCAGATAAGTAATATTCAGCAATCAACACGCCAATAAGCTGCATATCAGAATTTTGGATAAATTAAATTAAGTTTGGAGATAAGGGAAAAATTCAAATTCAGAAATAGTCAGCTCCTCATATCTCCCTACGCTCTCCCTTATCCCTATTTTCCCATAAATACTTGTATTCATTGAGAGAGAGGAACACCAGAGAGCTGAAAAACTAAAAAAAGAGAGTTTTGAGCGTTGTAATGTGAGATTGGATTGTAATCAAAGATTATTGAATAAAATTCAGGATTCTTCTTCAAGATTGTGCACCATCTTTAGCCTGAGTCTCCTTTATTTTTTTATTTTTTATGCAATTCTTTTTTTTCTTATGTTTGATTCTATGATTCCATCTCTAATCTTATGCATATTCTTTTCTCTTTTCTTTATTAGTTCTTTTTGTTTTTAGCATCGGTTGGAAGGAAAAAAAAAAAGCAAGGCGACAATAAGAAACAAGTTCACTGGTTCATCTTCATCTTCCCTTCGTACCAATCTTATAATTTCTTTTTATTCACTTTAGTTATTCAAATATTCGTAAAAAGGTTAGTATTTCTTTCTTCTTTTGCTTTCTTCATATTTTTATTTTTCTTTTACTTTATTCATATTTTTAGTTTGCTTTTGTTTTCTTCTACGAGATCTTTATTTTTTAAAAATTCCAACCTTTATCCAAGGGATTTCTCAACTAGAGTAAGATAAAAGTTAGATTTTAATTACTAAGATTTTCAAGAACAAGTCTCAGTGGATTCGATCCTATACTTGTCACTACACTCTTTGCTAAAAAGATTCTAGCGAGTTTAGATTTTATAACTTGTATGTGATTCAACAACGATGGAGTTTTTCATGAACATCGAATCGCGAAAAGTTTTTGGCGCCATTGCCGGGGACTTATGAAAATTTTTGGTTTTGAAAATCAACATCTAATCTTTTTTTAGTTTAATATTAAAAAAATTAAAAAATTTTCAGAAATTTAAAAAAATTCAGAAAGTTAAATCTTAAAAAATTCAAAATTCTTTTCTTTTTTATTATTTTTCTTTTCATCCCTAAGATTTAATTTCAAATTTTCTTTTGCAGGGATATTGCATGAACAAAGGAAGACTTGCACAACAAGAAGAAGCTTGCTTTCTTATGACATATTGCTTTGCTAAAATAAAAAAATAAAAATTTGCTTGCTTCAGAGTCGCCGGAAAGGTTAGTATTTTCTAACTCTACCTACGAATCTCTTGTCAGTGAGGTTTTGAAGGTGCTTATTGATTGAATTTTGTGTTGCATTAGTGCATACTTGCAGAAAAAGATTAAGAGCTGTCCCCCCTCACATAAGGTCGGGATTTCATCACCCGTTTCTTGGCTCAAAAATCACAACCGCATATAAGTTTTTTTTTTTTTCCAAGATTGAACTAATTTAAAATCAATTAGAACTCAGCCACTAGGATTTCGTGCTCATTTAAGTGTAACTATTGTGGGAAGACTCCAGTGAACACTTTCAACCTTTCAAAGAGGAACTTTCTTGTCTATAAAAGGTGACTTACCCATTGTGGCGGTGCCTGGCCTAGAGGAAGAACTGAATCGCTTGTTTGACAGGTTTGACCGATAAACCCACAATCCTTCCAACCCAGTTAGGAGCTATCTAACTAGGGAGAATTCTATTCTCTTAAGATTAGTGGTTGAAAAAAACTGATTATCTTTAAATTAAATTCAAGATAAAGAAAAACACTTGATTGTAATTGATTGGTTGAGTCATCTTGTGTGTAATCTTATCTAGAATTTAGAAAATCCTTCATCAGGGCAGTACCCTGGTTCATGCGAAAGTGGGTTCGTGTTAAGGGTCGATTAGAATCTATTACTGTTTCTGACCTACTGCAACAATGGGTGACACTAATGAAACTAAACAAATGACCTTAAAGGATTACATGTATCCTACAAGGTCCACCCAACCTTCCTGTATCATCTTGCCAGCCCTTAAAGCAAATTTCAAGATTAAATCCGGGATGATACAGATGCTTCCAGTCTTTCGGGGATTGGCGAATAAGAACCCATACCAACACGTTAGGGAATAAGAGGATATTTGTGGAATCATGAAGTATCATCAAATGACAGAGGAATCTCTAAAACTTCGGTTATTCCCCTTCTCTCTAAAAGTAAGAGCCAAATCTTGGCTTCTTTCTCTCCAACCGGGCTCAATTTCTACTTGGGTAGGATTAGCCGAAGCCTTCTATAGGAAGTTCAATTCCAAGCAGAAAACTTCTACCATACGTCAAGCCCTCAACACCTTCCATCAACTACAAGGGGAGACGTTCTTCACATATTTTGAAAGATTCAAGGATCTTTTACTTGATGTCCCCATCACGGATACGAAAAGATCTGTTTGATCCAAATTCTTTATGAGGGTTTAGACTACTCGAATAAGACCATGATTGAGTCCCTTTGTAATGGAACATTCACGAGAAAAACAGCCGATGATGCATGGCAATTCTTTGAAGAGGTAACAGAAAATATTCTAGAATGGGAGCCTGTTATTATTGATAATAAGTAACTCACCACCACAACTGCCACTAACAGGAGTGGTATACATAAGTCAACCCCAATTTTGAGAGTGTGCCAAATTGACATCAGTAGTATGATGACTTGAAGCATTAGAATTAAACAAGGGAGCACAATCTTTAGCTTCCTAACCATCCAAGCCAGTGGTGTCTCCCGTTTGTGTCATTTGTGACAGCCAAGACCACTTTGTTGAACAATGGCCCGGGTTTCCAATTATCAAAGCGGAGCAAGCAAATGTACTCAATACATTTCGCAAGCCCAATCCCAACAACAACCCATTTAGTGAAACATACAATTTAGGATGGCAGAATCATCCCAACTTTTCATGGAAGTCTCCTCAAGGATAAGGATATGGTGGATCATCATCATTTCAAAGACCATCTTCTAATAATCAATTTCACAAGGGAAATCAATTCAATGCAACACCATTTGTCCTTCCATATGTCCCTTCCAATTAAAGAAAACCATCTTTAGAGGACATTCTCCAATAATTCATGCAGAGCCAATTCATAACTAATCAAACTCAAGCCCAAATGTGTCACAATCAGGATCAGACGATAGCCAGGCTCGAGGTTCAGATAGAATAGTTAGCTGTAACTGTTAGGGGGAGAGAGAGTGTAATACCCCTCTCCCGGAATACGTACTTAGTTACGTACTCAGTCTTCCGATCGTATTTTCCGATTTACCTTCCGTATTTGACCGATTTTAATTTCAAATATCATTTTTCAATATTTAAGATTTTATGAGATTTTCTGGAATTTTCTGGAATTAAAATGAATTTCTTCAAAAACGGTGTCGGCCAGTGCCGCTGACCGATTCCCGAATTTTTATCTCCCAAACTGTTAGGAATTTTTAGAAAGTCCCTTAGACTTTATTACTTAGAATCATATTTCCTACTTATACACTTTTTCTGAGAATTTTATAAATTTATGAAAATTCTTTCGGAGTCAGCAAATAACTGATTCCGGGATTTTTAATTAAAAATCTATACAGTATTTCTTCAAACGAATTTCACCATGAGTCTTCAAATATTTTTCTTGATTTTTGGTAAAATTTTCAGACCAATCCGAGATACTTGAATTTCGGACATTTTTTCAATTATTGCAAAATTCCAATTCCACTTCATTTCCACCTCATTTCCCACTCACACACTTCACCTAACCCCACTCACTCTCTCTCCTTCCTATGGCCGGCCAAGTGGCCAAGGAGAGGACACTCACCTCACCCCCTTTTTACACAAAACCCCCCTCTCAATTGCATTATTACACCTCCTTCACAAAATCCCCATCTTATATATAGCTTTTCATTTGCAATTTACCTTTTTCTCCTTCACTTCAAGCAAAAGAGAAAACTCTCTCCCAAACCCTCTTCTTCTCAAACTGAACCCTAGCTCCAGGAACACTTCAAGACCTTTCCCTCCAGCCCAAGCAACTGAATTGAAGCTTGGATCGTGGCTCACTTCGTCGCCAAGGATCTCATAGGTGCCTTTGACGACTACCCGCTTCCCGGACTCGTAGAGCTTCGATCTAACGGTTCCAAGTGAGTATTTCACTCACCAAGACTTGAATTAGCCCTAGAACACTTGTATCTACACCTCTTGTACACCTAGGTCACCCAAAACCATGAATTGAACCATCAAACGAAATTTTCAGAAAATCTGTTCTGTCACTGTTTTTCCCACTATTAGTCGACTTACCCTAGGAGCTAGTCGACTAGAACACTTAGCTGAAACTTAGTTTTTCTAGAAAACACAGTATTAGTCGACTTACCCCAAATATCAGTCGACTAATCTTTTCTGGACATAAATCTCAACTCTCTGGAAATCCCTATTAGTCGACTCCTGAATCCTCCTAGTCGACTAATCCTCCCTGGACCAGAAATCCAACTTTCTGTATCAACAGACTTAGTCGACTTGAGTCTCTGTTAGTCGACTAGAGCTCCCTATTAGTCGACTAACCCTTACCCCTAGTCGACTAATTCTGACTGTGTGTCATAGTTAATTTCTGTTCTGAATTTGGTTCTTATACTTGTTACATGTGTATTATATCTTGCTTGTTCATGCTTCAATACTGGCTCTACATGATCTATTACTGAGTGGATGTATCTCTTAATGCCTCATGACTTATTATTGCATATACTCGTTTCATGACATGTTAAATAGTAAATATCACCACTTATCATGCCATCTCTTAAAACTAAGCATGATACACTTGACTTTTACATAAAAAGTACCAACTTACATATGGGTCGGGGGAAATATGCGGAATATCGATATGTGTTCGTGTTTACAGTGGTTTTAGGTATATTGTACAATTACTGTTCCGGTCTTACCTGTGGTACTCCAGGGGACCGAGGGGAGTGCTTGCTCCCTTTCCTGTTTACTGTCATGACAAGGGCATACATAAGTCCCTCCTGTTTAGCCTTGCGGCAGGTTCCGTCTTCAAGCAACGGAACAATCCTGGGCCGTGGTCCCGGGTATGCACGGGACCCACTGTAAACATAGTTCGTCGATACAACCGCTGTTTCCAATAACAACCTTGTTTCACTAGGATATGGATCTATGTGCTCTGGGACGCTGGGTCACATGGCTAGATATCACAGTAAGACAAGTAATAATAATAAGACGTTAATTGTAGATTTGTTGCATATGATCTTGCCTTATTGAGTTTACATCGCTTGTTATTCATTGCTATTTATTGTAACTTCATTGCCTTTATTCATGATCCTTATGTCACTTGACTATCTTTTATTTGTTATTATATGTCTTGACCCTTTGGATTTGCATATTCAGATTCTGAGGCTTGGAACGAAGTGGAGCCTTCCACAGAGGACCGGGCCTATCTTTCTGAGCAGGCTGACCAGCTCTAGTCTCATCGTGCCGACTCTTCCTTTTGGTTCACGGGATCTCCATCCATTTCGTGAGCATTTTGTATTTTTAGTTGTATAGGATTCATTTTGGACTTGGGTTGTGATAAAGGACACTCGTAAAGTGATTTTGCTTATCATAACTTGTATAACTTTGTATTTATCTTTTGTAAGTTGGCATATGAATATACCACGCTGTGTGTTGTGCTCTGATACTTGTTGTACTTAAGGCTTAGCGTATATACGTGGGGGCACCATCTGACCTACGTATATGCGTTGCAGTGACGTTCCCGTATCATTGGGATCGGGGCGTTACAGGTTGGTATCAGAGCCTAGGCTCTCAAACCTAAAAGTACAACCAAGTGGCAAATTCTAGTGATTTGCTAATGCCAACTACAATGTACAAAGTTATATAGTCCTTCTCGACTTCGTCCTTGATTCATTCCTCGTATCCTAAACTCCTTCCCTTTGTTTCCAATTCCAGATCTTATCCCTTTCGGTATGGAGAGACGTTCGGGTCGCAACAATGTCGGGCAAGTACCGAATGGACCCGTAGGAGGAGAGGGTGCTGATATCCTGAGGATCATTCAGACTATGCTGGGAAACCAGCAACAGCAGATGGAGAATCAGCATCAGCAGACTGAGCTCCTCAGGCAGGAGTTGGCAGCCCCGAAGGAGCAGAAGCCGGGGAACATCTCAGACTTCCGACGGCTACAGCCGGCCGTATTCACGGGAGTCGAGAGGCCATTGGAGGCTGAACAGTGGTTAACAGACACCACCGATCTGCTGAACGCCGCCAGGGTGCCTAAGGAGAACCAAGTGGAGGTTGCAAAGATCCAGCTGAAGGACATAGCCAGGACTTGGTGGCTTGCAGAGGAGGCTCGCTTGGAGAAACCTATCTCTTGGGATACGTTCTCCAAGAGCTTTTATAGCAGGTTCTTTCCCGCCACTGCTCAGAAGGACATGGAGGAGCAGTTCATCAGGCTTCAACAGGGGGATAGATCCGTAGATGAGTATGCTGCAGAATTTCTCAGGCTGAGTCGTTTCGCCCCATACATGGTGACGGATGAGGAGAAGAGGGCAAGCAGGTTTCAGCAAGGTCTGCAAATGGACATTCAGATGTTCCTAATGCCCCATCATCTGAAGACCTATGCAGAAGTTCTCACCAGCGCTCGAGAGGTGGAGCGTGGGTTTGAGAAGAAGCAAGGAGATCAGAGGAAGGACCAGGCCATGAAGAGGCCGTTTGTACCGGTGGGTAGAGGAGGACCGTCCAGGGCAGCGAAGGTTCAGGCCAGGCAACCATTCAGAGCAGTTCCTTACCAGATGGCTCGACCAGGTCTTATCTGCAACTTTTGCCAGAAACCAGGACACTCTCAGCAGAATTGCCGGAGGGCAAACGGATGGTGTTTGGTGTGTGGAGCACGAGACCATGCCGTGGAGACCTGTCCGCACAGGAGGATGGGATTTGCTAATCAAACCTTGCCGGCACCTCAAGGGCAGAATGGACAGAGGGCACTACCAGGGCCAGTTGGGCAGAGGCACCAGGGACCAGTGATGAGGAGAGCTCTTCCCCTTTCTCCACCGCATGTTGCTCGCCCAGTGCAGAGAGGAGCCCGGACAGCAGCAGGGCGTGGCAGAGGTCAGGCCTACAACCTGACAGCAGAGGAGGCTGAGGCTTCAGAGGAAGTGATTTCAGGTAACATCAGAGTTCATTCAATACCTGTTCTCGCTCTCTTCGATTCAGGTGCATCCCACTGTTATATCTCCGACCATTTTGTGGCTGTTCATTCTATACCTATTAAGGCTTTAGACCGCAAATGGGAGATAAGTACAGGGAATGGGGTAGTTGTATCTTCTAGAGTTTGTGCTGACTGTCCAGTGGAGCTTTGTGGGAAGATCTTGGCCATAGACATGCTCGTACTAGACACCAAAGGGTACGACGTGATCTTAGGCATGACTTGGCTCAGTCAGTACTATGCTGTGATCGACTGTAGAGGGAGGAGGATCAATTTCAGAATCCCTCATCAGCCGGAGTTCCAGTTTAGTGGAGAGGTGAAGCCTGCTAAGAAGGAGATTCAGATGACCACTTCGGAGGTTCTGAAGGGAGTGCCAGTGTGGGATGAGTTTCCAGAAGTCTTTGCTGAGGTCTCAGGGCTTCCACCGGAGAGGATAATTGAGTTCTCCATTGATACAATTCCAGGAGCAGCTCCTATATCCAAGGCTCCGTACAGGATGGCACCGACAGAGTTGGAGATCTTGAAGAAGCAACTGCAGGAGTATTCGGACAAGGGATTGATTCGGCCAAGCACTTCACCATGGGGAGCTCCAGTGCTCTTGGCGAATAAGAAGGATGGTGGTAAGAGGCTTTGTATTGATTATAGGGAGTTGAACAAGGTCACCATCAAGAACAAGTATCCCTTGCCCCGGATTGATGACTTGTTTGATCAGCTTCATGGAGCCCGTGTATTTTCTAAGTTAGATTTGCAGTCGGGTTACCATCAGCTGAGGGTGTAGAAGGAGAATGTTCCGAAGACGGCATTCAGGACCCGATATGGCCACTATGAATTTCTGGTTATGCCTTTCGGAGTCACAAATGCCCCTGCAGTTTTCATGGACTTGATGAATCGAGTGTTCTCCCCTTACCTGGATCAGTTTGTAGTTGTATTTATAGATGACATCCTGATCTATTCGAAGAATAATAGGGAGCATGCAGAGCACTTGAGAATTGTGTTGCAGACTCTTCAGCAGGAGCAGCTTCATGCCAAGAGGAGCAAGTGTGAATTCTGGTTGGACAGCATAGCTTTCCTTGGACACATAGTTTCAGCAGAAGGAATTTCAGTTGATCCTAGTAAAGTCCAGGCAGTGAAGAATTGGCCAGTTCCGAAGACGGTGACTGAGATAAAGAGTTTTCTTGGACTAGCCGGATATTACAGGCGCTTTGTCCAGGATTTCTCTAGACTTGCAGCTCCGTTGACCAGGCTCACCAGAAGAGGGGAGAGATACATATGGACAGAAGAATGTGATGCAGCATTTGAGCAGTTGAAGCAGAGGCTTATCACAGCTCCAATCTTGAGGACTCCTTCAGGAAGAGGAGGGATGGTCATTTTCTGTGATGCATCAGGTAAAGGCCTGGGGTGTGTGCTTATGCAACGTGATCATGTTATAGCATATGCATCTAGGCAATTGAAGCCTCATGAGAGGAATTACCCAACTCATGACTTGGAGTTGGCAGCTGTGATATTTGCTTTGAAGATCTGGAGACACTACCTTCTGGGAGACAAAGTGTTGATATACACAGATCACAAGAGCCTCAAGTATATTTTCTCGCAGAAGGAGTTGAATATGAGGCAGAGGAGGTGGTTGGAGCTTATGGCGGACTACGATATTGACTTGCAGTATCATCCAGGCAAGGTCAATACCGTTCCAGATGCACTGAGCAGGATGCCAGAGAACAGAGTGCTAGTCCACCTTACTCAGCAGAGGGAATTGATTCGAGAATTCATCAGATTGGATTTGATGTTGGTGCAAGGAGGTGATAAGGCAGGGCAGCTTATGACTTTACAGATCCAGTCATCATTGATAGAGGAGATCAAGGGAGCTCAGAAAGAGGACCCCAGATTACGGACATTCAGAGCTCAGGTGGAGGCTGGTTTGAGGACTGATATCTGTATCCATCCAGATGGTGCATTGTATTTTGGGGATAGACTTTGTGTTCCCCAGGGAGAAGTCAGACAGAAGATTTTGGAGGAAGCACACAGTTCAGCTTATTCCATACATCCCGGAGGAAACAAGATGTATCAGGACCTGAAGAGGCACTTCTGGTGGAATGCTATGAAGAGGGAGATAGCCCAGTTTGTTGCCAAGTGCTTGGTTTGTCAGCAGATTAAGATCGAGCATCAGAGATCAGCTGGACTTCTTCAACCCTTGTCGATACCCGAATGGAAGTGGGAGCACATCACCATGGACTTTGTGACGGCATTGCCTCGGAGTCCCAAGGGTAATAATGCGGTGTGGGTGATAGTTGATCGCCTCACCAAGTCAGCTCACTTCATACCATTCAGGGTAGGCCAGTCGACAGAGGTTTTGGCAGATAAGTATATGAAGGAGGTGGTTCGTCTGCATGGAGTTCCAGTTAGTATTGTGTCAGATAGAGACACCAGATTCAGATCTCATTTCTGGGAGAGTCTCCAAGAAAGTCTGAGAACTCGTCTGAAATTCAGTACTTCATACCATCCTCAGACAGACGGACAATCTGAGAGGACTATCCAGATCCTTGAAGATATGTTGAGGGCTTGCATGATTGACTTCGGAGGATCTGGGAAGATCATCTTCACTTGGCTGAGTTTTCATATAACAACAGCTACCAGGCAAGTATTAAGATGGCACCCTTTGAGGCATTGTATGGTAGGAAGTGCCGATCACCGATTTGTTGGGATGAAGTCGGTGAGAGGAGTCTTTTGGGACCAGAGATTCTGATGCAGACTACAGAGAAAGTCAGGGTTATCAGAAATCATCTCAGGGCTGCTCAGAGTAGGCAGAAGAGTTGGGCAGACACTCGGAGAAGGCCATTGGAGTTCCAGGTTGGAGATCATGTATTCTTGAAGATATCACCTACCAAGGGTGTAATCCGGTTCGGTTCACGTGGGAAGCTAAGTCCGAGGTATATTGGCCCATTCGAGATCCTGGAATCGTGTGGGAGATGTGTCCTATAGATTAGCATTACCGCCATCTTTGGAGGGGTGCATAATGTCTTCCACGTGTCTCAGTTGAGGAAGTATGTCAGGGATGACGGCCATATTCTGGACCATTCCGAGCTGGAGCTACAACCGGATCTTTCATACCAAGAGCAGCCGTTGGCCATTCTGGATAGGAGTGTCAAGACACTGAAGAACAGAGCTATTCCATTGGTATTGGTGTCATGGAACAGGCATGCGCCAGGGGAGGCCACTTGGGAGCGTGAGGACGCTATCCGGGAGCGTTATCCTCAACTTTTCACATCTTGATTGGGTAAGACTCTCTTCTTCTACTCTTCTTTACCGTTATCTTTCCTTGTATCCATATCTATCTGTTGCTTTTCCTGTTATCTTTCACCTTATGAAATTTCGGGGACGAAATTTTTTGTAAGGTGGGTAGATTGTAATACCCCTCTCCCGGAATACGTACTTAGTTACGTACTCAGTCTTCCGATCGTATTTTCCGATTTACCTTCCGTATTTGACCGATTTTAATTTCAAATATCATTTTCCAATATTTAAGATTTTATGAGATTTTCTGGAATTTTCTGGAATTAAAATGAATTTCTTCAAAAACGGTGTCGGCCAGTGCCGCTGACCGATTCCCGAATTTTTATCTCCCAAACTGTTAGGAATTTTTAGAAAGTCCCTTAGACTTTATTACTTAGAATCATATTTCCTACTTATACACTTTTTCTGAGAATTTTATAAATTTATGAAAATTCTTTCGGAGTCGGCAAATAACTGATTCCGGGATTTTTAATTAAAAATCTATACAGTATTTCTTCAAACGAATTTCACCATGAGTCTTCAAATATTTTTCTTGATTTTTGGTAAAATTTTCAGACCAATCCGAGATACTTGAATTTCGGACATTTTTTCAATTATTGCAAAATTCCAATTCCACTTCATTTCCACCTCATTTCCCACTCACACACTTCACCTAACCCCACTCACTCTCTCTCCTTCCTATGGCCGGCCAAGTGGCCAAGGAGAGGACACTCACCTCACCCCCTTTTTACACAAAACCCCCCTCTCAATTGCATTATTACACCTCCTTCACAAAATCCCCATCTTATATATAGCTTTTCATTTGCAATTTACCTTTTTCTCCTTCACTTCAAGCAAAAGAGAAAACTCTCTCCCAAACCCTCTTCTTCTCAAACTGAACCCTAGCTCCAGGAACACTTCAAGACCTTTCCCTCCAGCCCAAGCAACTGAATTGAAGCTTGGATCGTGGCTCACTTCGTCGCCAAGGATCTCATAGGTGCCTTTGACGACTACCCGCTTCCCGGACTCGTAGAGCTTCGATCTAACAGTTCCAAGTGAGTATTTCACTCACCAAGACTTGAATTAGCCCTAGAACACTTGTATCTACACCTCTTGTACACCTAGGTCACCCAAAACCATGAATTGAACCATCAAACGAAATTTCCAGAAAATCTGTTCTGTCACTGTTTTTCCCACTATTAGTCGACTTACCCTAGGAGCTAGTCGACTAGAACACTTAGCTGAAACTTAGTTTTTCTGGAAAACACAGTATTAGTCGACTTACCCCAAATATCAGTCGACTAATCTTTTCTGGACATAAATCTCAACTCTCTGGAAATCCCTATTAGTCGACTCCTGAATCCTCCTAGTCGACTAATCCTCCCTGGACCAGAAATCCAACTTTCTGTATCAACAGACTTAGTCGACTTGAGTCTCTGTTAGTCGACTAGAGCTCCCTATTAGTCGACTAACCCTTACCCCTAGTCGACTAATTCTGACTGTGTGTCATAGTTAATTTCTGTTCTGAATTTGGTTCTTATACTTGTTACATGTGTATTATATCTTGCTTGTTCATGCTTCAATACTGGCTCTACATGATCTATTACTGAGTGGATGTATCTCTTAATGCCTCATGACTTATTATTGCATATACTCGTTTCATGACATGTTAAATAGTAAATATCACCACTTATCATGCCATCTCTTAAAACTAAGCATGATACACTTGACTTTTACATAAAAAGTACCAACTTACATATGGGTCGGGGGAAATATGCGGAATATCGATATGTGTTCGTGTTTACAGTGGTTTTAGGTATATTGTACAATTACTGTTCCGGTCTTACCTGTGGTACTCCAGGGGACCGAGGGGAGTGCTTGCTCCCTTTCCTGTTTACTGTCATGACAAGGGCATACATAAGTCCCTCCTGTTTAGCCTTGCGGCAGGTTCCGTCTTCAAGCAACGGAACAATCCTGGGCCGTGGTCCCGGGTATGCACGGGACCCACTGTAAACATAGTTCGTCGATACAACCGCTGTTTCCAATAACAACCTTGTTTCACTAGGATATGGATCTATGTGCTCTGAGACGCTGGGTCACATGGCTAGATATCACAGTAAGACAAGTAATAATAATAAGACGTTAATTGTAGATTTGTTGCATATGATCTTGCCTTATTGAGTTTACATCGCTTGTTATTCATTGCTATTTATTGTAACTTCATTGCCTTTATTCATGATCCTTATGTCACTTGACTATCTTTTATTTGTTATTATATGTCTTGACCCTTTGGATTTGCATATTCAGATTCTGAGGCTTGGAACGAAGTGGAGCCTTCCACAGAGGACCGGGCCTATCTTTCTGAGCAGGCTGACCAGCTCTAGTCTCATCGTGCCGACTCTTCCTTTTGGTTCACGGGATCTCCATCCATTTCGTGAGCATTTTGTATTTTTAGTTGTATAGGATTCATTTTGGACTTGGGTTGTGATAAAGGACACTCGTAAAGTGATTTTGCTTATCATAACTTGTATAACTTTGTATTTATCTTTTGTAAGTTGGCATATGAATATACCACGCTGTGTGTTGTGCTCTGATACTTGTTGTACTTAAGGCTTAGCGTATATACGTGGGGGCACCATCTGACCTACGTATATGCGTTGTAGTGACGTTCCCGTATCATTGGGATCGGGGCGTTACAGAGAGAGAAAGGAAATTTCCCTAGTCAAACTTGCCCAACCCGAGAGGACAACTTGCTCCTCAAAATACTCATATAGGCCAGTTTGAAATTGGTTCTGATTTAAACCGTGAAGTCCAAGCCATTCACACTTTACAGTCGGGCAAGAGAGTGGACAACCAAGTCCAAGATCCACCTAACAATTCTGATATTATAAAAGAAAAAGAGGAATTAAAGGAGTTAAAAAAGAAAGATGATCAAGTTATTATTGACAATCAAGAGAAATCTTTTGCGCCCAAAGCCCCATTTCCTCAACGTCTTCAACCAACTAGGAAGAAAAATCACTGTGAGGGAATTTTGGAAGTTTTAAAAACGTCCAAATTAACATTCCTTCTTGGATGCCATTAATCAGATTCCTTCATATGCCAAATTTCTAAAGGACCTAACCACGGTCAAGAAGAAAAGTTCTGTGCCTCGTGAAGTTGCATTTGCTACACAAGCATCATGTCTTATCCAGCAACCCATTACACCCAAGTATGAGGATCCGATGAGTCTAACTATTTCTGTTAGGATAGGAGATCAGGTTATCGATTGATGTCTACTAGATTTAGGGGCGAGTGTAAACCTTTTACCGTATTCTGTACATAAACAATTAGGTTTAGGGGAATTACAGCCCACTAATCTTACATTGCTTCTAACAGATAGTCAGTTAAGGTCCCCAAGGGAATTGCTGAGGATGTTATTTTGAAGATCGATGAATTCTATTTCCCTGCTGACTTTGTGGTCTTAAATACTAAACCAGTTAGAGATCCAAGCAATCACTCTCCTGTGATTTTAGGGGGGCCATTCATTACTACTGTTGATGTTGTCATTAGATGTCGGAATGGAGTCATTACTTTATCATTTGGGAATATGACAGTTGAGCTAAACGTCTTTCACACTAGTTCCCAACCATCCATAATGGACGATCATAAGGAGGTCAACATAATTGATATGGCGGTCAATCACAACTTTGAGGAGTCTTACTATGAAGACTGGTTGGAGAAATTCTAAACCAATTTTGGAATGAATTTTGACATTTAGGAGTCTATTGAAGAGGTCAATGCATTGTTAGATTCTGTCCCCATCATGGATACCACCCTATGGAGACCAAAGGTAGAACCCTTACCATTGTCAACAACTGTTCATGTTCCATCAATCTTGAGCCTCCCAAGTTGGAGCTCAAACCTTTACCCGACACGTTGAAATATGCCTTCCTAGATGAGTCAGAAACCTTGCCTGTAATCATATCATCTCGTTTAGATAAGGACTAAGAAGAGAAGTTACTAGATGTTCTTGGAGAATATAAAGAAGCCATAGGTTGAACCATAGCAGACATCAACGGAATTAGCCCCTCTGTAGTAATGCACCAAATTCATCTAGAAGAGAATGTCAAGACCTTGAAAGAACCACAGAGGCGTTTAAACTCTGTTTTGAAAGAGGTGGTGAGAGCAGAGATAATAAAATTGTTAAATGTAGGTATCATTTATCCTATCTCTGATAGTCAATGGGTTAGCCCAGTACAAGTTGTACCCAAAAAGTCTGGAGTCACAGTTATTACTAATGAGAATAATGAGTTGGTTCCAACTCGTGTTCAAACTGGTTGACGAGTGTGCATAGACTATAGGAAACTCAACTACATGACTAGGAAAGATCATTTTCCTCTGCCCTTCATCAACCAAATGTTAGAATGTCTTGCCGATCACACTTACTATTCCTTCCTCGATGGTTATTCAGGATATAACCAAATCCACATTGCTCGTGAGGACCAAGAGAAAACGACATTCACATGTCCGTTTGGCATATTTGCATACCGTCACATGCCCTTTGGGCTATACAATGCATCGGCTACTTTTCAGCGGTGTAGGTTGAGTATCTTTTCAGATATGGTCGAGCGATTTCTAGAGGTTTTCATGGATGACTTCTCTGTCTTTGGGTCTACTTTTGATGAGGGTTTATATCATCTATTATTGGTATTGATAAGATGCAAGGAGAAGAACCTAGTTCTTAATTGGGAAAAATGGCATTTCATGGTGAAATCTGGGATTGTCTTAAGACACATTATTACTGATAGAGGTATAGAGGTTGATAAACCTAAGGTAGAGCTAATCGCCAAATTACCACTTCCTAGAACTGTTCCGGAGGTGCGATCTTTCTTAGGCCATGCTGGGTTTTACCGCCGATTTATCAAAGTATTTTTCAAAATCTCCAAACCTCTTTATGATCTTCTAGCAAAGAATGTTCCCTTTGAGTTCACCCCTTATTGTTTGGAAGCCTTTGAAAGGCTAAAAAACGAGTTAACCTCGGCACCCATCATCCGACCACCTGATTGGAATCTCCCATTTGAGGTGATGTGTGACGCTTCTGACTATACTGTAGGGGTTATCCTGGGCTAACGAGTGGATAAAGTTCCTCATGTCATTTTCTATGCCAGTAAGACTCTTAACGACGCCCAACTAAACTACTTCACCACTGAAAAAGAGTAGTTGGTAGTCGTTTTCGGTCTTGACAAATTTCGTCCATCCCTTATAGGTTCTAAGGTCTTAATTTACACCGATTATGCGACTTTAAAGTACCTTCTCACGAAAAAGGATGCTAAAGCCTATTTAATCTGTTGGATCTTACTCCTATAGGAATTCGACCTAGAAATTCATGATAAAAAGGGAGCTGAGAATGTTGTAACAGATCATTTGTCTAGGATTGTGGTTGAATCTGTGTCCGACTCACTACGTGTCCTTGAGACATTTCCTGATGTCCGTCTCCTCTTCGACAATTCTGTGGTATGCTGACATTGTGAACTACCTTGTCACAGAACAAATGCCCGATTCATGGACCAAGCAAGAACGATTGTATTTCTAAGCTTGGGTCAAATGGTTCTTCTGGGATGAACCATGCTTGTTCAAGTATTGTCCTGATCAGATCATTTGACGTTGCATTTCTGACTCTGATTTCAGGAACATCTTTTCATTCTGCCATGATCAAGCCTGTGGTGGTCATTTCAGTGGGAAGAAAACTGCTACAAAATTTTGCAATGTGTTTTTTATTAGCCCACTCTGTTTCGTGACGCTCATATCTACTGTCAATCATGTGATCATTGTCAACTATTAGGGAAGATTGCACGCCGGAATGAAATGCCGTTAACCCGATCTTAATTGTCAAAATCTTTGATGTTTGGAGCATTGACTTCATGGGTCCCTTTCCTATATCCCATGGATACTAATATATCCTTGTAGCAGTTGACTACGTCTCTAAATGGATAGAGGCCGTAGAATGTAGAACCAATGACCACAAAGTTGTGGTAAACTTCTTGAAAGAGAATGTACTCTATCGTTTTGGCTTTCCTCGTGCAATCATCAACGATGGTGGAAAATATTTCTGCAATCATACATTTGAAGTCTTAATGAGAAAATATTACATCAATCATAGAATAGCCACCCCTTACCACCCACAGATTAGTGTCCAAGTATAAGTTTCTAATCGAGCCATCAAGACCATTCTAAAGAAACCTGTGAACACCACTAGAAAAGATTGGTCTCTTCGCCTAACTGATGCCTTATGGGCATATAGAATTGCATTCAAAACTCCTATTAGAATGTCTCCATATAGGTTAGTTTATAGCAACGTTTGCCATCTTCCTGTCGAGTTAGAATACAAAGCATACTGGGCAATCAAACGACTAAATTTTGATCTAGACAAGGCAGGAGAGTCTAGAAAACTTCAACTGGATAAGCTTAAAGAGATAAGAAACGATGCATATGACTGTTCAAAATGGTACAAGGATGGCAATATGCCATATAAGACGAAGTCAATGTAAGGGAATCACCAATCCTAGGCTCAAGACTTGTCGAAATCTTAAGAATCTCTTTGATTTGAAAGTCTCCTTTTGGATTATACTGTCTTCAAGAGCAAATTTACAACAATACAAGTCGCGATTGTAGACGTGTATTTTCTTGATTGTTCCGACTGGAAGGGCCAACGAAGCGACGAGGGACGCCAATGCATCTGCATGTGTATTTTGCTGACGCGGTACATGGGCAATGTAGAAGTTTTCAAACTTCTCTGCTATGAAAATGGTCGCATTGTGATAGGGCACCAAGTCTTCATGTCAAACTTCGTACTCTCCGCGAACTTGGTTTACGATGAGCTTTGAATCACCGTGTTCTTTGAGATTTTTGGCTCCAATCTCTTCAGCAAGTTGCATCTCGATCAAGAGAGCGTTGTATTCCGTGACGTTGTTAGAATACGGCTCCGTTAGCGAGAATGCACGAAGGATCACATAGTTATGTGGTGAGATAAGTACTACCCTCACACCTGCAATGATATTTCCCTCAGGATTCGTTCTCGATGCTCCGTCAAAAAATAGTTGCCACACTTGTTCTTCTGAGGAGGCATTGATCAAGTTAACTTCAGCGATCTCATCTGGGAGATCGTCATAAAGTTTTGAAGTTCTTGGAACTGGATGATCGGCCAGAAGATCGGCCAGAAAACTTGACCTTGAATCGCCTTTTGTGGCATGAATTGTATCTCATATTCTGAGAGCAATATGACTCATTTCGCTAGTCTATTATTCAGCGAAGATGGACTCGTTATCAGTAATCGTAAAGGATTGACTCTGGAGATGACTTGAATGCGTTGCCCTGTGAGGTAGTGTCGCATCTTCTGGACAGTGAAGACCAACGATAAGCATTCCTTCTCGATTGGGTTGTAACGGTGCTCCGCCCCAATCATTATTCTACTTAAATAGTAGATTGCCTGCTCGTGATTTTGATCATTACTCTGGGCTAGTAACGCTCCCAAGGAATGATCCATTGCTTGAACATATAACAGGAAAGGCTTTCCTAGTACTGGAGCTACTAGAGCCGGCGGGTGTGTGAGATACTCCTTGATCTCTTCAATTGCTTCTTGGTAAGCATTGTCCCAAACGAATGAAACTTCCATCTTTATCAACTTGGTGAAGGGTTGGCAGCGTCCTGAGAGATTTGATATAAATCTCTGGATATATGCCAATCGTCCCTGTAGGCCTCTGAGTTCTTTGAGATTTCTCGGAGGTTGCATCTCTTGAACGGCACGGATCTTCTCAGGATTCAGATGATTCCTTTAGGGTAACAACAAATCTAAGGAATTTACCACTGGCTACCCCCAGGAAGGACTTAGTTGGGTTCATCTTTAATTGGTGAGCCCGCATGATGTCAAACACTCTCCTCAGTTCTGCAAGGTGATCACCCTTGTTGGGGCTTTTCACGGTGATGTCATTGACGTAGCATTCTATGGTCTTACATATATGCTCATGAAAGATCGCATTCATGGCGTGTTGATATGTCATACCAGCGTTCTTCAAGCCAAAGGGCATCACTGTGTAGCAGTATACTCACATAGGCATCCTGAAGTACGTGTGCTTTTCATCTTCAGGGTGCATCTTTATTTGATTATACCCTGAGAAGCCATCCATGAAAGACATCCTCTCAAAACTGCACGTATTATCGATCATGACATTCATGATCGAGAGAGAAAATTCGTCTTTAGGGAAGGCAACATTCAGATCGTGGTAGTCGATGCAGATCCAGATCTTTCCATTCTTGGGAACGGGAATAATATTGGCCACCTAATCAGGATGTTGCTATTTCCTGATGAAACCAGAGTCTATAAGCTTTTTGACTTCTGATTCGATTGCTTCCATGATCTCAGAAGTTGCTATTGTTTAACTGGTTTGGCGTTCGAGTGGATGTTGAGATGATGCATAGCAATCTGGGGATCGAGCCCGGGCATGTCCTCATAATTCTAAGCGAGGACATCTATATACTCTCGTATGAGATGTATTAGGTTTTCTTTCTCGGAAGGTGACGATCTCTCACTTATGAAGATGGGCTTGGCTCTAAGATTTATCTGAGTCACTTTATCCTCAGTGGGTGGTTCACGTTATTCAAAGTGCGTATCCCAAAGAGTATTTAAGTGTTTAATCCATGGATCAGAGTCTGACTGGACTAATTCTTCAGATTCAAAAGTATCTTCTTTGTCATTTTCAACGTGGCTGGTTGATGCCATGTTCATTAGAGACTTCTGAAGATATCGCTGATGCTGCCATCTGAGTCACACGATGACGTTGCTGACGAGCTGTCATGATAGACCTCTTTTCAGAGTCAGAACCTGACGAGACTGGCGTAGATACATAATCGAGTCCCCTTCGTGTCTTGTGATAGTAGTCGGGGTCTTTGCCTTTCGGTACAAACGAACAAAGTAGTGCTCGTTTTCCTTTGCCAAAATTAAGGCCTGGTTTCTTAGTGAAATTATACCCCATTCTTTTCATATGTGACGTGACTTTTGTCCATAATGAAAGAATTACGGAGAATCAGAATCACCCTTTAAACTTTTACAAACTACAGGCTCCATCTCAATCTGCCCGAATATAATTGGCTTTTGACTTTTTTGCCTGGCTGGTACTTCAAAGAGGGCGTCGTGTGCGCTTTCCATGTTTTCGTATACCAGGAGAGATGACTTTGTTGGTGCATGCAATGATGTCAAAGCATTCATTGCTGACCAAGGATCACTGTTTACATCGGTGCTAGTGTCTGACGGTACTGATCCGAAGCAAATGTAGAAAAGTAAGCCAAATTTAAATCTTCATTGATGAACCACTCGCCTTCAACATTAGCGGTGGTATCAGAACTGAGCTTGTCAATGCTCATTACAAGAGGGTTTATTTTTCAGAGATATTCGTCTTCTTCTGGCTCTGTATCTGCTTCGTTACCAGAGTCGAGTTCTTCTGGGTATAGATTCTCATTAGCCTCAAGAGAATCCTGATAAAGAAGTGAATCAGTAAAATAATTCTCAACTCATTTGAATGGATGCCTTTCGGCAATGAACGTTCTCTCTTTTTCATCTCCACCAATGTATTTCATTACTTGATGAAGAGTGGATGGGACGATGCTGTTGCGGTAAATCCAAGGTCGTCCCAGCAACAGATTGTACGAGGTGTCAGCGTTAATGACATAACATGTCACCTCTGATTTCAGGTCCCCAATCTGACACTTGAGCTTGAATTTTTCCATCGGGCGCATACCATTGGCGTTGAAGCCACAGATGGTTGTCTGAGTGGCGCTCAATCGATGGGTGAGGATCCCCAAATGTTGCATGACCCTGCAGGGCATAATGCTCAATACGGACCCTGTATCAACCTAAATACGACTCACAGATGATCCAATATATCTTATGTAGTACATGGGTCTATCATGCTTACCTTTGACTTGCATGTCTTCTGGGGTGAAGGTGATGCATGGAAACTGCTTCGAGGCATGGTGGCAATGATTGCCATCTTCCTCTTGACATGTAGTGGGAATCTGGGTTACAAAACCTTTGCATCTACTAATTCTTGAAATCACCTAGAGGGGGGGTGAATAGGTGATGGCTAATCTAATGGTCACTTATGAACAAATAATGCGGAATTAAAACTAAGATGACCAAATAAAACTTCTTTTATTTTAAACACTTATGTATAACACAAGAGTGTTGCCGAATTCCCTTTGCAGGGCTCTGGACAAGCTCCTCTAGATTCCCCTTGAAATGGGTTGAGGTGCCGCGTTGGCTCTCTTGGTTGAATACTAGTGTTAACAACAATCCCAAGCAAGTATAGCAATTATGAGCACAAGGGTATGTCATGCATATAAGAGATAAAGACTATAAAGTAATGCAAGATATAAGAGACAAAGAGAGAAAGAGAGATAGAGTAAGCAATCGCAAACACAAAGGATTTGTTTCGAGGTTCGAGCACACTTGCTCTACATCCCCGCCTTCGACACACGAAGGATTTCCACTATGCAAGATCCCAATGGATCTCTCCTCGATGCCGCAACACCTACAAGCCCTCGGACTCCCAAGTCTCGTACACACGCAAGCTCCCACAAGCTTGCCGAGGCCGCACCTCGAACCAACGAGTTCACAACCGAACTCCAAACCACCACGAGCACACTTGCCCGTCTCCTCAAAGTACAAGGATGAAATCTTTGGTGATCTACAATACTTTGATCACCAATTACAAACTCTCACTACAACACTCTCCTATAGGATAGATATAACAATGGATGCTCAAGTGTGGTGTGAGAAAATCAAGGATTAGAAAGGTGGAGGAAAAACTCAAAGAATCACACTTTAAATTACTCTTGATAAATTCTTCCCTTTTGATTGGAAGTATTTGCACTCAAATATGTGGAGAAAACTCTGTTAAAAGGATGGGAAAAACTGGCTTAGAAATCTCCAAAAATCTTGGCTCAAAACAATGACCAAACCCCCTTTTATAGAGGTCAGAAAAATCTGACCGTTGGGGTCTGTCAGAGCTGCCGGTCGACCGGCCGGTCGACCGTCCAACGGTCATATTTTGACCCGTTGGAGCCACCGGTCGACCGCCCGGTCGACCCAGAAATCCAGAGAGCAGAACTCTCTGCAGCGGTCGACCGTACGGTCGACCGGACCACTGTGCTGACAACGTGCACAAGGCTGTGCACGTCAGTCGACCGGACGGTCGACCCGACCAAGCTGCGGTTGACCGCCCGGTCGACCGATTTGGTCTGTCAGCCAATTCCTGGTCTGAAAAACTGGGATTTTAAGGTAGTTTATTAACTTAATATAAATCCCATAAATCCTCAATAAATCTACAAAAATAGTTTCAATGTTATGCAATGATACACAAACATGCTTGCACAAAATCAAGACATGTTATAATAGATTTGAACTATTTTGTAATTTGGAAATATTGGCTCAAAAATAAAACTGTTTTTCAGAACATGTTTTTCCAAAACTAGTTTTTCCAAATCTTCATCAAATACAAAAACAAGATATTTGAGTTCATTCTAAAGCATAGTGTGTATGGATATGATCCACTACACAATCATAATGATATATCTATGTTTTTGACATTAAGCTCTAAACATGGTTATGGTTTAAAAGATATACATGATAGAAATACCAAAACCAAGGTATATATATTTTGTCACAAAGAAAATCTTTTACTAAATAAAAATTCTTTTCTAAACATAAAAATCTTTTATGAAAGCAATTCTATCAAGAGTTCTATCAAGAGTGTGTGTGTGATATAGACTTGAGCAATCCACCAACTATCTATCCTTTACATTTTAACTAAAACAAAGCAAAATCTTATACCTAGACACAAGTCTTCATCTTCTTGAAGTCTTCACTTGAAGGCTTCTCATCTTCTTGACTTGGTCCAAATGCAATCCACCGAGCTCATCTCTAGATGTGTTCTTGATGCATAGGCTCGTGAATCAACCGGTGCTAGCTTCCAACTTGTCTTTAAATCCTTTGTTGAAGCTCCACACCTACTAAGATCTTGATAATGAATCTGTCACTAATTAAACACAAGATCATTAGTAATCATAACTTCATGAGTTGATCATCATCAAAACTAGAGTGATAGGCCTTTGGGCCAACAATTCTTCTCTTAGAGCATCTCTTATAGACTTGGAAAGGCTCAGGAGCTCATAGAGAGTGATTCAAGTAGGGGTATTGGCTAGTTGAGTCTAGACATCAAAGCAAAAGAGAGTTGATGGTCCCGCACCACTTTTCGGAAGAGTTTTGATATATTGAAGCTCTTTCTGCTTTTTTACGGATGGCCTCGTGGGCTGCTCAATCGCCTCCTCAGCTAGCTGTGGGGAGTTCGCTACCAACTCGCCATATTGCTTCAAGTATTGCTTGCTGGATTGAATTTTGATGTGGGAGGTGTGCTCGTGTCAGCAATAAGGGCGGACTCATCGTCTCTTGAACTAGGAAGGGAGGCAACATCTTTCTCAGTTTCTCTCATAGAGATGCTCACCACATTGCTGGAGGATGCTTTAGCCTTGCCTCTGGACTTTTTGCTCGTGACAGTTGTCCACTGCTGGCTTTCAACAATGTCAGGATGGACCCACATTATCTCTCCTTGAGGAGTAGGGATAGGGATAAGACCTTTCTCCCTCTGGTTGTGAGGATCAGTATTGATCACGCTAAGTTCCCCTTTCGGGATGGGAACCATTCCGGTTAATGCTAGCAGAAGATTTCATCCAAATTGAATATCGACGTAGTTGTCATATTGGCGGTCACCTTTTTCTGTTCTGGACGAAGATTCAACACCTCCGCATCGATCAGTGCCTGAAGGACATCTTTAAAGATGTAGTAGTTTTTGGTAAGGTGTCCTAGTATCCTGTGATATAAATAGTAGTTGGGATCTTCAGTCTTCCCCACCTCTTTGGGGCATTTAATCTCCAGAAGCTTGAGTCTGTTACTCTTTTGGAGTAACCTGAATAAAGAGACCACGTGCTCATCCTTGAAGGAGTATGATTTGTTTTCAGGTGGTTGACTGGAAGCCATACCTCCCCTGATGACTGGGTCTTTGGAGGTGATTTGACTTTCATTGTTCAAGTATCCTTCTTCTCGGTTGAGAAGATGACTCTGATGCGCGTCGCATTGACTTGTCTTTTTCTTCAGCCTACTGTCTTTTTTTTCAGTCCTGACCCTGGCGACGATCTCTTCTGCCTATTCGCCTTGTAGCACCAACTGCTTCTAAGTGTGACATTCCGCCATCCCCATTTGAGCGAGTAGGAAAGTTTGCAGATTGTGACGGCATGTCTCGACTAGTATAGACTGGGCCATGCCGTTAGAACAATAGAGTGCCATGCTCCAAAATCTATCGACGAAAGTTTTGATAGACTCTCCTTCTTCTGCTTGACTGTAAGGAGAGTCGGCACCGAGATTTCTGAATCGTCTTCAAAGAATGAGTCAGAAACAACTTCTCGAGGTTGGCCTATATTTTAATTGAGCCAGCAGGAAGTTTCATGAATCATTCAAAGGCGACTCTCTTAAGAGTGCCAATGAATAAATGAGCTAGACTGGCATCATTCGATACTACATTCCCAGTTTGGGATTTGAAGTAGTATATATTGGTTCGGTAACCCTTTACCGTCGAAAGTGTGATGGGTCAGTACCTGAATTTTGGAGGGTAGGGAGTTGCATCCCACTCTGCTGGAAGGATCGAACTATCCCCACTTCTTGGAGTCCGTCTCGGTTTGCGAGAGCCTCAAGGTGTTACTCCAATTTGCTCATTCTTTTGGAATGAGTGCTCTCATTCTCTGAGTTATCCTCCTCTTCAGATGAAGGCTTGGGTGGCTCAGAGTTAGAATGCTCTTCATTCTCGGTGTTCGTAGAGGATGAGCTCTCTCCTTCCTTCTGTTTACCGTTGGACTTCTTAGAAGGAGTCTTGGTCTTCAGCTTCTTTTTGTCCTTAAGCAGTTGTGATAGCATCTACTTAAGGGTGTTGATAGATTCTTACTGGGATCGAATCATATCGAATTGCTCCCGTTAAACTCGGGCCTGCTCTTCAAAATGCTTGACCATCTCTTCGGGAGTTCCCGTCATGTAAGCAAAAGCGGTTGTCCCTGAAGTAGAATTCGAAGACTGGGATTCGATGATGACAGAATGCTCATCATTCAGCTCAATTCCCCTAGCCAACAAATTATAATCGACTGGAGTGATTGCTCCCGTGCGGGTCCGATATGTCAAAAGACCCCTTCAGGTTCGATAAGAACATCCTTCAAACCTGGAGACCAATCATCATCCGACTCCTTTGAACTGACGACCAGTTGCTTCCCCTTGGACTTGTTTGGTGTGGAACTCGGCCCTACGATGTTTGTAGTCACTTCTGGGTACTCGATATCAGAGAATGATTTCTTCTCCCAGGATCGTCGTCTTTGGCTGACTTTGAAGCCGTTGACAATCAGTTAAAAACTGAAGGTTTATTGTCTGAAAGCCACAATGGCAATTAGAGAGCACTGCCAAGATTAGTTAATCGTAGTGGCATCGAGGGGCAATTTGATGGATGTTCCTCTTTCTTATCAGGTATTCCCTCAGATCTGTTGAGGGACGTCTGAGGAACTAGCCTCAAACTCCTGGGGGTGAGGGCATTTTGGCTGAACGCGGGTCTCGCGTTTCCTTGTTGAAACGTGGACCTCGCGTTGAGTTGAAACCAGCCTTCTCGTTTTGTTAAAATGCGGGCCTAGCATTCTGAGACAGACAGAATGCGAGCCTCACGTTTTGGAGTCATCAAAACACGAGCCTCGCATTTGGCGCGGACCTCGTGTTGTTGAGGAACGCGGGACTCACGTCTGGGACAGAAACGCGGTTTTCGCATCACTTAAGAGAAACACGGGCATCATCCTCGCGTTTTGAATCTGCAGAATAGATTCTCTCTACAAAATCTTCAATCTGTTGTTGACATACGCGACACCTTCATTGACGTTCAGCATTCCGGTAAAGCCATAGAGGTTGTTGGGAAACCCCCGGTAACCTGAAATTGCAGAGTTTAGAGAGGAGGAGGACGGCGGAATTGGTCTTCACCGTCTCTTTGATCATACGCCACCACTTTTGCCCAACAACTCTCCTGAGACACATTGACACAGGCAGCATGGGCTGCACGAGAGGTTTTTAGAACCTCTTCAGAAGTGGCACCTTTTGCGCTGTGAGTGGTGGTGCGGGCCACTTCAGGAGTAATCTCTGAAGATATACGAGAGCGAGTCTCAGAAGAGACTTTGCAGTATTGCCACATTGCCTTGGTGCTGCCGAGCCTGAGGAAAGGAATTCCTCAAACTTTTCTTGGTCGAATTTAATGACGAGGGGCTCTACCATCTTCCCGAGGAGCCGAACATCAGCCTGCGCCACAACATTCTTGTCAGTAGAGAAGGAGTTCCCCAGTGGGGTTGCCATCTTTTATTTGCGTCAGAAAAAATGTTCTCGAGTCGGTGTAAGATTTCTTTGAGTGGTTGAAAAATTACAACAGAATGATTCTGATTACAAAAGAAGAAAGAAGACTAGGTTCTCCCCTTTGTTTAAAGCTGGGTTCTTTGAGTGGCGATGGAGAGTGATTCTTGTTCTCTGTTGATCGGCCGACTGTCTAGCTTCTCTTCAGGATGCTCTCGAAGACTAATTAGAGTGGAACTTTATTTTAACACGTGAAGTGTTTTAGAGTCTACTGACTTCTTCTCTCTCCAAAAGTCCTCTTTTGGATTCAAAGAGTCTGGCTTCAAAAGAAGTCCTCTCGATTCCTCAAAAGAAGTCCCCACTTCATAGCAGTTCAGGCTATTTATAGGGAGTCATAGGGGTATTGCCGTCCCCTAAAGTACCTCCATAATAGGGATTAACTCTCCCATTACGTGGGGAGTTAATTGACCCAGTAATGGGGGTCTGTTACAACAGAAACGTGGGTCTCACGCTGGACACGGACCTCACATTGCTTATTATAAACGTGACATCTCAGAACGTGGAGTTGCTCAGACTCGCGTTTGAAGTGAGACACAGGGTTTCTCAGACCCGCTCTGAAGTGGAGCGCCAAGTTGCTTAAACTCGCGCTTGACCTAGAACGTATAATTACTCAGACTCGTGTTATATGGGACGCAGAGTTACTCAGACTCGCGTCGAATGTGGGCTTACTCAGGCCTGCGTCTGAAGTCTCTGTGCTTCTTGGGACGCGAGGTCCACATTTCAGTTTAAAATGTGACTTCGTGTTGAAGTGAGGTTCGCATCTGATGACTTGTCCTTGGTGATTTTTGGACAGCTTACAATCTATTGCAGACAATGGATTATTATCTATGTCAGTACTAGTTTCTGACAGTATAGAATTAGAAGCTACCGCATAGAAGTAGGCCAAATTTTTTGAGCCTTCTTTTAGAATGAATCTGTTGGAAGTCACTTTGGAATCCGAGTTGCAGAATTCCCACTTCCTATTGGAAGTCACTTCGGAATCCGAGTTGCAGAATTCTCGCTTCGGAATGCAGATGAAGGAACTTGTTTTCCTTTTCTGTATTGCTTCTGTGTTTTGCTAAATGAGAGAAAAGGGAGCACTATTTATAGCGCCGCGGGAGGGGTAAATCAGTCCGAACCTGACCGAACGGTTGCAACGGTTCGGTCTGAACCGTTGCAACGGTTCGTTTCAGACAGAAACCGCCCAACTGTTCGCTGCAATTTTCTGTCAGCCGTTGCGCTGCGGTTTTTCTGTTAGCCATTGCGCTGATTCAGTTCGGATCCGGATGGCGGTGCGAGTACGATCCGCTGTAACCCATATCCGTGACACCCGGTTCAAAAAGAACTTGATCGGGTAGGGAACCCGAACCCGAGCCCGAGCCCGACCCGGCTCCGGCAGCGGCGGCGCGCGTGCGGGCATGGTTTCCCCCTAATTGCGCTCGAAAACTCTAAGTACCCAAAGGGCACACCCTTTGTTCCTATTTTTCTCTATTTAAACACTTCAAACTTTCATCCCATGACCAATGTGAGACTAAATACTTTTAGCTACCTTTAGTCCCCTTTTGCCTTTTTAAATAGGTAAACTTTATACTTGAATATCTCTTTCATTCGAAGTCGGAATTGAACATGTAAATATACCACTTTCATCCCCAATGGAAGGAGAACACACTCCAACCATTATCCAATTGATTCTATCAACGGATCTCGCCGTAATTCAACTCAAAGATTCACATTAAATTCTTCATATTTCCCAACAAAACATTGACCTATTTTCTTGGTAGAATAATCAGCATCACAGTAAATAATGTTCCTTTTCCCTCTCACAGTAAATAATGTTTCTTTTCCCTCATTATATTCTTTCACTCATTGTTTCTTGGCGAGGAATTTGATAACAAATCATAGAAGGTCGATATTAGGTTCATAGCCAATCATAAAAACTTAGAGTACACTTATGACTTTTTGCTATACTTTTGATGGGAAAGTCTTAGAAGATGATACATTGATGGTATGTGGACAATAGGAATGCGACAAATGCTTAATGAGTATATGATGCTATCTGATCTGAATGGCAAAACTCTAACAACTGTTACTCATTCATATGTTAGACTTATTTGGATTAGAGTCTAAATTAATTTGGGTCTACACAAGTCTAATTGGATTTATACACTCGTCTCTATAAGCATATATTGTTGGACCTAATAAAGAATTGATCAAGCCTAATGGTTTAGGTCTAGACACGTTTCGATTATACTTAATCATGAGTGTACTTAAATTAAGATGTGAGAGTCATCTACACGTGTGAAACTCGTGTTATCAATCAAGGGTTTAGATATATGATGAGTTGAATTAGGATTCCTTGATACTATATATCATGGGTAGGATTCCCTCTTCATCATCAACCAATCTATGACTATCACTCTCTTGGAGGCCTCTCATCTCCTCTAAGGATCAAGAAAAAACTTGGTGGCTGGAGAGAAGAATCCTCTTCCTCAACTCCGGCATTCTCGAGATCGTGCAATCTTTACCATTCCTTTCATGATGGATCAGGTATGTCTAAACCCTCATTCCCTTTGATCTTGATAAAAAAACTATTGCATGTATGGGAGCTTTTTTGGAATAATTATTAGATCTAACAATTGGTATTAGAGTTCCTCTTTATCGGATCATCGGGATATAAAGTAAATTTTTTGATCTCGATCAATAAATATCATGAATAAATACTTTTCTTGATTCAATAAATATTTTGTGTCTCATGTATTAAATAAAAAGATTAAAAAGATGATTTTATTGAATTTAATATGTAATATTTTTTATGAAATAATTTTTTGTGTATTATTATTTTAGAATTTCTTTTTTAAATTAAAAAAAAGAAAGAAAGAAAAACGATGCATGCAAACTTGCAAGCATGCTGCGTGCTTACGCCTGCATGCATGCATCAAGCATGCTGCGTGCTTACGCCTGCATGCATGTGCACGCATGCGTGCATGCGTTGGCCGGCGGTACACGGCAGCCGCCGGCCACCATGGGCCGGCGGTGGTGATTAAAACCGCAAATATAAAAAGAAGTTAATTATTTTTTGGGTTTTTTTTTTCTTAATTAAGTGGGATTATGAGATTAATTCAGATTAGAAAACTTAGAGATAGAATTTTACTCTAGCAAGGAAACCTACTCATAATTAATCTCATATTATATTTTAATTGGATTGTTGAGATTGATTTGGGTTTTAGGATTGAGATAGAATTCTAGTCTATGAAGAATATTTTGGGGTAGAATTCTAATCAAATAAGAGACCTAATCTAAATCAATCTCACATTAAGCTAATTGGGTTTTATTCAGTTTTTAAACCCGAGCCATTAAGAAAAAAACCCCATAACTTAACCATTGCGGGTCGGGTCTGATTCAGACCCAATAAGCACTGCAGACCTGTTTTGCCAATAGAAACTTCAATTAGCTATTGCGGGCTCATCCCACCTCTGTTTGGGCTTGTAAACAGCCGCTTTGAAGCTCTTGATGAGTACTACAATATTACAAACACTATACATGAAAAAACAGTAATTAGTTAACATAAAGTAGGCATTGAAGTGTATGTTTACCATGATTATATGTATTCTTACATGTTTTCGCTTCATCAATATTTATTATATTGCTTATATTATTCTAGCATGATGAATATTGGTGTTTACTACAGTTGATAACGCACAGATAAAGATATATATATGTTTAAGTTAAAGAATTTATAAAGAGCTTATATAGTTTATGCGAACAATAGCTGGCCCAAAGGAAGACTATTGTTTGACTGAATTATATATGGCGTCGGATACTTAATGTGGGTAACGCAAGTGGGAGAACCTTGGTGTGTGGTATCGGCCCAAAGAAAGGTTGTCACACTATAAGCCCATATTGCATTACCCTCATCAATTAGTCCGACGGGGGATCAAGACTACAGATGCGTAGATTTGTGTGGCTCATGCATATGGTAATCGACCCAAAGGAAGGTTGTCATTATGGCCAGGTCATTACATATATTATATGATCGATATAGATAACTTAAACTTTGGGACCAACCTATAAAGGGACAGTTGGCCCAAAGGAAGACTGTTCTCTTATATAGGACCTATACTTCAAGGTAGCTATATTAGGCCAGTACAGTGTTGGCATAAAAGAGACACACCTCTTCTGAAAGTTTGACCGGCAGCTCTATCGGTTAAACTGGTTGCATTTTCTGAAATTCAATTTTTATGGCTATTACAGTAGAATTTTATTAAATACAATATTTATGTTAATTGATGATAAATTGTACGCTTATGTAGTCTAAATTGAATGATACAAACTTTAAGAAGTGGTAAAATCACATAAAAGATCGTTTTCAAATTCATGGACCTAGACTACACCTTAAGGCTGATGGATTCCTACTATCACTAACAAAAGTTTAGTTAAAGAAAATGTCAATTATGATAAGTGGGAGAGGTCTTACATGATATGTTTGATGATCATAAGCACATTATTCCTATAACTATTAGGGGTTCTATGCATGATAAAGTCAGTGCTAAGAGTTTTTCAGCTGAAGTAGTCGACCGTTTTATTAAATTGGATAAAGTTGATGCTAACCGCATCTTAGCAAACTGATAAATATGCACTACAATTAGAAAGAAAATATAAGAGAGTTCATTATGAAATGTCCAATCTTGTTTCTAAACTAAAAAACACTGAATTGAAACTCTCTGAAGAGATTCTAATGCATTTCATTCTGATCTTTTTTCTTACACAGTATAACCCTTTTCAAAGATTATTTATAATGCTTAAAGGGAAAAGTAGAGTCGATTGAGCTAATCAGTCACTACGTCCGGAAAGAAGAGTGACTGAAATAAGAAAACTAAAAGTGCTCACTTAGCATCCAGGTTAACACTTTTAATAAGAAAAAGAAAAGTGTAACTAAATGGAGGAACATAAGTACCACTACAGTTGTTAGTCATAAGTGGCAAAAGTGTAGGAGAAGAAGCTTAAGGTCATTACATGTTTCTTCTGCAATAAAGTAGATCACCATGAAGGATTGCATAAAGTATCAAAAATGACTAATTAAGAAGGACATATTTCATACTTATGGTTGTTTTGAAATTAATTTAGTTTAGTGTCACCTCATACATGTTGGACAGATAATTCACATAAGTGATTCATACGGAACTTTCAAACCCAAAGGAGGCTCAACCCAGCTGAGTGATACGTATATAAGTGATGGAAATAAAGTTGCAGTGAAAATTGTTAGAGTTTGTAGCCTTAGATTAGATTCTAGTTTTGTGTTTTAGATTTGAATGAGACTTTATATGTACCGTTCTTTTAAGCGGAATCATATTTCTATTTCATTGTTAGACAGATCTGGTTTAACTGTCACTTTTGGGAATAAAATGATTAGTCTACTTTTCAAATATAAAATTATTGGTAGTAGAATTCTGATTGATGACTATATAAATTGAAACTACATGTTTCATATACTGAATCTTTATATGTGAATAGCTTAGACCTTAAGCGAACATTAATTAAAGAAATATTAGAAAGTTTGGTGCTAGATGGAGTTCAGGTGCTTGGATTTAGTGTATATAGACATTTGTCGTCCATTCCCTACAGCTTATTGGAATGGTCACGAATATTTTATCATTTTTACAGACGATTACTCTCGTTATGGGTACCTATACTTGTTACATGAGAAATCTCAATCACTGACATGTTTAAATCTATAAAGCTGAAGTTGAAATCAACTGAATAGAAAATTAAAGTCATTATAGCTGATTGTGGTGGTGAGCACTATGTCAAATACGACGGATCAGGTAGATATCCAGAACCATTTGCCAATTTCTGAAAGAGTTTGGCATTGTCGCTTAGTACACCATGTCAGGGACACATTGTTAAAATAGTGTTGCTGAGATGAAATCACACACTAAAGGACATGGTTAGGAGTATGATAGCTTACTACTCTACTACAAGTATCATTATAGAGTGAAGCCTTCAAGATGGCTGTCTACCTCCTTTAATAGAGTACCTAGTAAAAACAGTAACTAAAACCCCATATAAGTTATAGACTGGGAAATCTCTCAGTATTAGGCATTTACATGTTTGGGGTTGTCCAGCGGAAGCTCGACCATATATACCATATGAGAAGAATCTGACTCAAAGAGAGTTAGCTGTTTATTCGTAGGGTATTCTGCGAGATATAGAAGCTTTAGGTTTTATTGTCCCTCCACTAAGAACATAAAGACAGATAATGTTAATTTTTTTGAGGATATTCAAAACATGAGAGTCAACTATAAAAGGATTCACATTTAAGGAATAACATATTGTTATACCCCTGACAACCGTTCTAAATAATGAAGTAGTTGTTCCACTTCAGTATGAAAATACAGTTGTACCCTTACAAGATAAATATACAGTTCATTCTCAAATAAATTCTTACTAATGAGTAGAATCTTAAAATTCTCAACCACAAGTGCTTAGGAGATCAATTAAAGAGAGGAGATCAGTCATTGCAAATGATTATATAATTTATCTCTAAGAGCATGAGTTTGATATAGAGTTAGAGGATGACCCTACATCCTTGAATGAGGCCAAACTCAGCATTCACTTCACTAAGTGGTCAAATGTCATGAAGATGAGTTAGTTAAAATCCATGAAGGATAATGATTTGAGATTTAGTAGAGTTGCCTAAATGAAAGAAACCGATTGATTGTAAATAGGTGTTCAAAACTAAGCGGGATACGAAAGGCAATGTCGAAAGATATACATCACGTCTTGTCGCATAGGGATTGACTCAAACAGAGGGCATTGACTATAAAAAAACTCTCTCTATTTTTTTATGAAGAATTCTTTTAGAATTATCATGGCACTAGTGAGTCACTTCGACCTGGAGTTATACCAAATGGATATTAAAATTGTCTTCTTAATGGTAGCATTGAGGAAGAAATCTGTATGGTGCAACCAGAAAGTTTTAAAGCAAAAGGCTCGTAATATTTGGTTTGCAAATTAAAGAAATCCATTTATGGTCTAAAGCAAGCATCCCGTTAATGGTATTTGAAATTTGATCAAGTAATATCCGATTTTGATTTAATGGATAATGTGGTTGATCAGTGCATTTACCATAGGTTTAAAGAGAGTAAACTTATATTTCTTAGAGCATATTGCTCACATAGAGATGACCAGTCATGATGATATGCTGGTTTAGTGAGAGTGGATAATTTTATATAACAGACATTATTTTTAAGTGCACTTTATGTATATTTGTTGATTTCGATAATAAAGTGATAATTATTTTCTTTAAATTTCTTTTGAGTTTAATTTGCGCATTTGAGTTGTTAGCAGTTTGACTCGTTGGAGTCATAAGATTAGACTCGTTGGAATCATAAAGTGGAAACCAGTTAGAATTGTACCTTATTTGATCAGAGGACATTTCCATGCCACATATCCACATTTAATCTATGTCATTAAGGGCTCTGAAACTTGTGATGTGGAAGATCATACATCGATTATATAGAAGGTAACGACCGCCATGTTCGGTAGTAGGACACTTAATGGACCAGATTGTTTTGAAACATGGTTTATTGACGGTTAAAGTTTTGGTATACCATAAAATTATGTATAACATTCTTCCAGTATGACTTGTTTGCCCAAGTGAGAGATTGTTAGACTTATTTGGATTAGAGTCTAAATTAATTTGGGCCTTCACAAGTCTAATTAGATTTATACACCCGTTTCTATATACCTATGTTGTTAGACCCAATAAAAAAATGATCAAGCCTAATGGTTTGGGTTTAGACACGTTTTGATTACGCTTAGCCATGAGTGTATTTAAATTAAGATGTGGGACTCATCTACACGTGAGGAATTGGTGTTATCAATCAAGGGTCTATATCTATGATGAGTTGAATTAGGATTCCTTGATACTATATATCATGAGTAGGATTCCCTCTCCACCACCAACCAATCTATTATGACTATCTCTCTCTTGGAGACCTCTCCTCTCCTCTAAGGACCAGGAAGAAAACTTGGTGGCTGTAGAGAAGAATCCCCTCTCAACTCCGGCGTCCTTGAGATCGTGCAACCTTGGACATCTCTTTCATGATAGAATCAGATATCCTAAACCCTCCTTCCCTTTGATCTTAATAAAGAGGCTATTGCTTGTATGAGATCTTATTTGGAATAATTATTAGAGCCAACACCATATGCTTCCTGAATCAAGGTATCTTGAAGTTATATTCATGTATGTTTCTGTTCAGTCTTTTGGTGATGATTTCATTATCTTAACAACGGAGGTTCTGCTGACCTTAAATCTATGAATAACTGATGTAGATAATAAAGGTATTCAGCCCAAACCTTGATTCTCCTCGGGACCAAGTGAAGTACTTATTAAAGCTCGAGGCCTCCCTCGTTCAAATAGGGTCACACTACATGTTAACAGATTTGACAACTTAAAGAGCTTTTGACAGGTTTTATCTTGTTTTACCATTCACGAAGAACAGATGTAGGTAATAAGCAGAGATCAGATCAAACCATAAATTTCCCTTTGAGTCAATATTGATGATAGAAATCTTGTGCTGAAGGAGAGCTAGGTTTCATTATTCACTAATTTAGAATTTGCAGTTGAGACCCTAGGATCTAGTGAGCTCCTGTTTGCTAGATGGATTGAAAGATCTCAAAGACACTGAACCTCTCAGACAACATTGATAACACGTGGCCTTTCCTAGCCATTATGGAAGCTTTCTCTGTTGTCCCTATATGAGGAAAGAGGGAGCATGGCGGGAGGAGAAGAAGACGAAATACTGGGGAAAAGGATTATCGAAGACTCAATTTCCACCTACATTTTAGCGAATCACATGTAAACCAATATTACTTTATTATTTATTTGTTTTTGGTTATATTATATAAACTGATATCGGATGTATGTTATTTATTTAAACCTGATAACTCATATAACCTTGTTTTCTCAAATAACTAAAAAAGTTAACAATAGATTGGATTTTAAAGTTATTCAGATTGGATCTGGAATCCAAATTACTTCTTTTTTTTTTTTTTTTTTTTGAAATAACGGTGGAGAAAAGTTCTCCGTGTTCAATTAAAAAGGTTTTACCCATGATTTAAGATCTCGGTATCAATATCGGTATCAGCCAATTACTTTTAGTATTTGGTGTCGACCATTGATATTGGTGATATAGCCATATCGGCAACATCAGCTTTGATATCGGGCGATATTATATGATTACTATTGTATCAGATATCTCATATGATATTGCCGATATATCAGAATCGGCTGATACATGGTTTTAATGAAACTGAAATAGAACCCATTTTTTTTTGTCTTAAAAAAAGTTTAAGTATTATGCCCAGAAGGGAAAATAATTGGGTTATCAATCCAAATTTAGTTAAAGGATGCAGTTTAAGGTGCACTTTCTCAAAACTCCAAATTTGGTCAAAAAATACCATCCTTTAATCTAATCTTGTCACATTATTGATTGAAGGTATACAATTATAAAATACTCTCATTCCAGTTACATCGTGGGATCTGATCTTCTACATGTAATCTATCGATATACAAAAAAAACGACGTGCTTTAGCTATGCATTAGGTGGTTACAATTAATTAGTTTTATGAAAAATTTAACACTTTATAGCTACTTATGTATGAATTTTCTCCTTGAAACAAAGATATGGCATCCTTTCTACTTGAGAAAAAATTCAATACTGCTTGTACGTGCCACCTTTTTTGAGAGACAAAGCCATGGGTGGTGGTTGTTATTGTTTTCTTTTCTGTTTGGGGGGGAACATGTAGTGTACAAATATAATTAAAAGTATAATCATCAATGACTTATTTTACAAAGGAAAAGACTTTGATGGTAGTGCTTCTTTTGTCCTAGTGAGAAGTACTATGAAATCACATTAGAAAATATAAAATACGAATCACTTAAAGTTTTGGAAGATAAATATGCAAATGTACATTCAGAGGGTTTAGAAGAAAAATACATGTTTTGTAGCATATACCAAAAGCTCAAATTTGGGCACCTATAAGTTGCAGTTCTTTGGATGAAAATATGTGCTATTCTATTTTGTGGTTCCAATAATATAATTTTTTTTATCGGATGATTTGGACGGAACAAGCAATTAATTCATTTTCCTTACATGCTTTTGACGCAGAACACACAATTATGAACTTTTTTTTTAGTTTTTTTTAAAAATTGGGAGAGGACGATTTCCAATTATACAGCCTCAAGTTATATAAGGACAATGTGGAAATACAAACATATTGGGGAATCGAGCGGAATAATTGTCCCAGCATATATCTAGTTCCTCGTGCCTTTCTATTTTGGATGATACTCTTCTGTGTGTGTTAGGGGGTAGACGGTGTTAGACGATGGACGTGTGTGGTAAGGACAATATGTAAATTCAAAAATATTAGGGAATCAAACGAGATAATTATCCCAGTATATACCCAGTTCCTTGTGCCCCTGATCTTTTGGATCATACTCCTGTGTGTGTGTGTTGGGGGGGGTAGATGGTGTTAGTGTTGTGACCACATTAAGAATCAAGTTATGACACCAGCTGTTGTGCGCTCAAGACCATGATCAACGTTGCGGAATCGTGACAATATGTAATACTTGCAAAAGAAAACTAGTAAAAGTAATAATACTAAGACAAAAGAGAAATAAAACAAGGATTAAACGTGATTTGACCAACCTGCCCAACGTCCACGGGGAGAGAACTTGAGAGTGTTTTATTAATAAACTTAGTACAAGAGATCTAACTTTCCTCTTGATTCCCATAAGAGTATTCACATTCTCCTTGAACCCTCTAGATTATAAGAGTATTACTCTCTTTTTGCATCATCACCTACTCTTTTCTTTGCATTAGCTTTTTTATTCTCTTTGTGAAATAATAGACTAGGTTATAACCTTTATTTTAGAGTTTTTACAATCCAAACTCTATTCGAACTATGAGATGATCTTGATCGTCGGATGCTTGGAGAACTTGATTAATCCTTGTAGGAGTTGATTTTCTTAATCTAAAATAATTCTAGGCCCTTTAATCTTTAGAAACAAATCATTCAATGAATAAAATTTGAGTTCCATTCGGAGTCCACCAAAAAGAAATTTTAACGTGCCTGAAAAGGAATTTGAATCCGATTCTAGGCTTCTGGTTGTCAACATGCCCGAGGCTGTCGACAGGTGCCGGCTGCGTGTCGAAAATCTGAGAAGCGTTTTTTCATGTTTGGTCGACTGCCATACTGTTTTCTTGATCTACTTCTTTTCAAGTTTTTTCTCTAATTTAATTGGATCTTCTTTGACCATTATCTCCTCTTGAAAATAAGACAATTTCACAATAATCTCTACCTTGACTTGCTTTTTAAGCCTTTAACAAAATACATTAAAAATTTTGAAATTTACCTTGATTGTAACTGTACTGTGAAGCCTTTGTTCTTGCCCCTTTCCCCTGGGGCCTTTGGCTGATTCACCACCATGCCTTGGGCCATCTCAGGCTTTACCCGAATGTATCCTTTTTCTTTCCTGCAACACTTTGACCCGGTTCATGTCTCGTCTCAGTCTGCCTTGAAGCTCGACCTCGCGATGAGCTTCCTTCCAAGCTTGTCACTGAAACTCCAACTTGAACTGAGTTTACTTCCTTTAACTTGAATATCTCTTCTCACTTCTCCTTTCAGGATTACCCTGTCTCCTTGATTAACTATGACGACTCTGTCTGGCACTTGGATCCAACAGCCCTCTAAGTCGAGCACCCCTATGAATATTACATTATATAGTGCCTTTGTACATTATATTTGACTGCCTCCAGAGCTTGCACAGTCCCATCTCTACCTGTAATATTGATTGTCTCAGTGCCGATGATCTCGCAAGTTGAGCCATCCACCATTTTGACAGTTCCTTTCTCCTTTGCAACAAAAGAGTTGAACATCTCCTTCTGAGAACATACATGAACCACACTAACAGAATCTAATATTCAACTTTTATCTGTAGAAGTGTTATCTGTAAAAGCAGTTAACGCATAGGTGCCTGATACAGCCTTTGCTACGCTTGCCTCCATAGTTTGCCCTTACTTCTTCAACC
>JAVJIF010019224.1:0-24961 GCA_038442645.1 Agave tequilana
GCATTGTTGTTATCATTAGTGCGTATCAATTGCATGTTAAAACTCTGCATTAGCGTTGGTAAGTGTTGGTAAACTTGTAAGACCGTTGGTAAGCCCACTAAGTGAATAGGGTGTTCCAGGCATAGTGTTCCCGTGTTCCCGTTAAGACTAGAGTTGCAGCATACATTTGATCATGCATTAATTATGGCTAACATTGTAAGAAGAATGCTTCTAGGTTCCAATTCATCCTCAGGCTCAACTAAGAAGATAGTAAGAAGTAGGGAAGACATAATTCATGAGGACTATTTAGAATGGAAAATTCCAAATGAAAAATTAGAAAACATCTATAGTATAGGAACATTTGACTTCAAAACATCATACACAATTAAAATTCATGAAGAAACATTCAATATTCAGAATAAATTTCAAACCATTCCATTATTATCCACCTTGGTATTACAAGAATTTCTAAAGAAAGGATTTCGTTACATACATTTTGGCCTAATACAGGTAGCCATTAAACTCTTAGTTCATACAGGTGTAGATATTCCTGTGTATACAGCCTTAAGAGATAAAAGACTAAAAAGATACAAGTCGTCTATTTTGTCTATGATTCAAACATATATGTAATGGTCCAGTCAATTTCAATTGTATGCCTAACTACTCTGTATCATTAACAGATCCATTATTCTTAAATTCATTAATCTTAGACGTTTATTTACAAGGTGACGAATTTGAAAAATTTACTGAACAAGTAGGAGTTATGTATAAAATGTATTTCAAATTAATGAACTCTAATATGAACCCTAAATTCAAAATGATGAATACCTCTACACAAGAAGAAACCGTCTTACTTCAAATTGAAACTGAAAATTCAAAAACCTTTGTCCCAAGAAGATTAAAGTGGAATGAAATCACAATTCCAGAGGAATTTAGGATTGAAAATCCTCAAACTCCTAGAGACATAGAAAGAACAGAAATTTCTGATATTATTGAAGAAAATGATGGAACGGTATTAATACGATTTAATTCGCTGAAAGAAAAACCTTCAACCTCTTTCAGGTATCCTGAATCTAGTAGGAGGTCATGCTCAGATTATTCATTACAACAGCCCATTAAAGTATTTCATAAATCTCCTCTTCCAGAAATGGATCAGGGAAATTATTCTCCGACATCATCACAGATGAAAGGAGACTTTAGTAGTGAGATTAATGTCATTACTAGTGATAAACCATTCATTAATAATAGTTTTGAATTAATGAAAGACTTCAGAGAAGAATCCGAATATTTTAATTGGTTCTCAGAATTTGATAAAACTTATCAGGAAATATTAATAAAAGAATGGATCACTGATATAGAAAAACATAAAATTAATTTTAACTTCGAAATATGGTTAGAATATTATTTAATAAAACAGGACATCCAAAACCCGTACAACCAATCTCAAATCAATGTTCAAACTAGTTTATATAAAAAATGGCAATTATCCGACGGTCAAACAATAACTTCTATTTATCCCCCATTGCAATCTATTAAAATTACTACTAAAGAAGGAGACATTACTGCCTCACCCTTTAAAAAGGGAAAAGATAATAATGAACCGGTTAACATTGAAGACATTAAGAAAATATATCATCAAAATAATTATTCAAATCAAATGCTGCACACGATAGCACAACAAATAGATTCTTTATCAACTGAAATTAAAGGGGTACACAAAGAGTCCAGTCCTAACTTTCCACAAAGTTATTCAGCACCATATTTTCAACTAACTAATATACCAATTGAATTTGAAGAAAAAATTCAACCACTAAACTTACTAGGACAAATAATTCAAGCTCTAGAAAAATTTAATAAAGATATTCCAAGCACATCAAAGATAAATACGATTGAAGAACAAAATGCATCAGAATCTGAATCTGCTGAAGACTCTTCAGCCTCAGACAATTCCTTAGTACAACAAATTAATCAAATAGAAGATGATATTCAAGGAACAGATCAAGATTTAGAAATTAATAGAATTCATCGAAAATACAAGAAGCATAACAATTCATACAAAAATTATTGGCGTAAAGGAAGAACTAGGAATTATTATCCTAGGCCAACCCTTCCAGATATTCAATATGAAGAACGAGCAATATTCAAGTCAAGTTACGATGGTACTTCAGTTTATGAATGGAATATTGATGGCAAAAGTGAATATGAAATATTAAACACTTTACAGGAAATTGGTATGGCAGTAACTGCCTACAAAACAAACCAACTACAAGAACAAAATGTCACTGTTTACATTGTCACCAGATTCACTGGTCAATTAAAATATTGGTGGGATAACTCATTGACCCTAGAAGACAAACAAACTATTTTAAATCACAAAATAGAAGTAGAAGATGCTCAGGGAACAATTACTAGGAGAAATGATTCTACTAGTTTTCTCATCATCACAATAGCAACACATTTTGTAGGAAACCCTGCAGAAGAATTAGGATCTTCAAAAATATTCCTTACTAACCTTCGATGTCCAACCCTTTCTGATTTTTTATGGTACAAAGATATGTTTCTAACTCATGTGTTAAAACGGTCCGATTCAATCAAATCTTTTTGGAAAGAAAAATTTATTACAGGTCTACCCAATTTATTTTCACAACTATTTTCCATTATATTTGCAAAGGGGAAAACTTACAATAAAAAGATTTGAGGAGCTAAATTACAAGTATTCTTAAAAAGATTACAAGTAGATCTCCTCAGAGAATCTGGAGAAGTGTGCCGATAGGAGTCTGGTCAGCGCGCGACAACTTTGTCCCTTTGACGAGGCGAGCGATGAGATCCCTTCTCGCCTGGTTTCGGGAATCAGAGAATAGAGGGTTGATAGAACCCTCTTACTACTTCTCAAAACCGCCTTCAATTTGGAATTCCTTCTCGCCTAGTTCCGGAGATTCCTTGAGAAGAAGGTGTTATTAGGGTATCAGCACCCTGAATAGAGAAGTAATTCTCTAAAAGTTTCTGAACTCAAGAACGCACGGTGCGTCATGAAGAAGCCTCTGCTTGTGGAGTTCTCTTGAAGAAGTCTCTGCTTGTGGAGTTCTCTTGCGCCTGTCGTGTGTCTCTCCTTGTGCGTGTCTGTCTCCTTGTGCCCCTGGCGGGCTATTTATAGGGAGAGCAAGGGTATAATCGTCCCCTTGAAGATATGGAAACAGATTGAATCGAATCTGTTTGAATTTGGAAAGTAGCCTTGCTGCGAGGCTAAGATCGGCTTCTGCGAAGCTAGAAATGGCAGGTCGGTTGATCTCCTTGATCTGTTTTGATCCTTTTCATATCGTTGGAGGATTTCTCTTGATCTTCTTACTCGTTTTAAGAGAGTCAAGAGATTGTGGCAATCAACTACCAAATTTGATCTCCGATTTGATCTTAATTAGATTTGATCTGATTGGATCCGATCTCATCTGGAGATTTGATTGGTCAAAGGTTGACCACAGCAGATCCGTAGCGGCACTGCCGCTTTGAGCTCGCAGCGGAGCTGGAGACGGCTTCTGGCGAAGTCCGAAAGAAACCCTTCGGCGGAGCTAGAAGTCCTCTGTGGCGAAGTTATAAGTTAGCTTCCTGGCGAGGCTTTGAATGGCTTCAAGGCGAAGTCGGATGATCCTAGCCTCTCAAGCGAGGCTATCCCTTTGGGCTCATGTGATGCTAAGTGCTAGCACGTTAGACCTGCTGAGGTCTGTTTTAGAAACAATCCGGGTTCACTGTCTGCTTGCTGGATCAGTGGAGTCCAAGTTGCTTCCTTGTCCCTCGGAGATGGGTGAAAACTGGTCTTCAGCTCGTCTGTCACTTGTCTTTTGTAAATGTCAACAAGTTTAGACATTGTTCGGACCAATAAGAATCTTGTCTTTTTTAAGTGTCAACAAGACCCCCTTCAAAGTTTTCGAAAGTCTGCAATAGCTCAGACTTCGAAATACTTTGAACTGCTTTGATCGGTGGTGTATGGAGTATGAACGTCACCATGATGGTTGAGTTCAGCTTCGCTTTCAATCCTGCTTTGGGATAAGTTTGCCGAAGAATTGTGCAGGTTCGCGACTCTGAGTAGTTTCGCGTCTGAGTAGCTTCGCATGTAGGTAGCTACGCATCTGGGCTTCTGGGAACAAGTTCGCTCTGGAACATCTGTTGTTTCCCAAGGCCAACTGCCGTGGGCCGATTACGAGGAGGATTACTCCTTCTCTTACACTGATCGAGGGAGATATCCTCTGATCGTGTATTTCCAAGGGAGGATATTCCCTTTCTTCAAGGCGCCATAAGTGCCTTTATGAGAAAGACGTTTCTTTCTTTGCACGGTTCCAAGGGAAACCGTCCCTTTTCTCAAGGCGCAATAAGTGCCTTAAATGCGCTCGTACTTCCACGCTTGAGGCGGCAGCGCTCAGGCCATGGGGCCTATAAATAGGACACATGAGGTCCTCTGAAGAGAAGTGATCTGCTATTCTCCTCTTCTCTTGGTTGAGAGAGATACTCAGATCTCTGAAGTAGTGGGAATGCCCACTCTGGTCATTATCCGACCAAGGACCGGTAAGTCTTGATCATTCAACGACTTCACCAGTTTTAGGGAATTCATCTCCCTTAATTTAGGTTTGACAGCTACTTCAGGGATTAATTTCCCTTACTCTTCATCTGGCAATTGGCTGATCTGCAGAGAAGGATCTCAACATAGCTTCTCAGGGAAGCTATCATCTTGACTTGATCAGAGAAAGATCACTGCATGTTAAGTTCGCTACACAGGTAAAACTTGGGACTTGGTCTCTTCAAAGTTGAGCCAGTCTTGCCATATTGGTGAGGTTAAGACTGTGTCCCACAGGATCAGTCAGGCTTAGCCGTATAGGCGAGGCTAGGACTTGGCGTTTGCTGAGCTAGCCCATCATCGCTTGTGCAAGCGAGGCTTATCCTCTGCTTTAACTGAAATCGGATTGCTTCGTCCCAAAGAATCTGACTTAGTATTTTTGCAGCTCTTTCTGTGTTTAACTGCTAATCTGTTTCGATTTGCATTGCAGTGAACTATGTTCGCCAATCTTGTGACTTGATGAAAGAGACCGAAAAGTTGCCTTATGATTCCCCAGTTGAAGCTTTACTTTTACGCAGGAGGAACAAACTGGGACAGCTGATGCGTGTCCCAGAGGCTGTTGGCAGTCGCTTATCCGGGATGATCCACTTTGAGGCGAGGTTGGTAGTCGCCTACAGGAGATGATCCACTTCGGGATAGTGGACGTCACCTGTGAGATCACTAACCTCATTGCCAACTTTCATCATGGGTGATCTGGCCGGCTGGTGGCGAACAATCCTTTGCCAATTTTAATCAAAGACGATCCGGCTGGTAGCAACATCTGCCATTAAGCGAAGGATCATGGCCCTGTCCTCGTGGCACAATCTGTTCAGATGACACCATCTGTCCTGGTGGCACCATCTGTTCTGGTCACGGCCTTGTGCAGGAGGAAGGCCTTTCGTGTCCAGTTGGTCTGGCTTGGAAGTAGATAAAACCACTTGTATGCCTTTTGCGCAAATGATCCTGTTGAGCAACTGAATCTGTTGTACGAAACACAACCTTAATGTAGTATCAATGTACCTTTCCTTTTAAATCAATGAAAGTCCATTTTCTGCTCATCTGATTTTTGTTTGCCTTCATTGAAAGTTTGGCCATAGCGGGGCTAAACTTTGTGCGGAGTTAAGGACAGAGTCTTTTTTGCGCCTTTAGGGGGGGCTAAGGCAACCCTTTTGGCGAGGTCCTTGATGGATTGTGCAAAGTCCGCACTTTGATCCATGGCGAAGTTAACCCTTAATGGGGCTGAATCAGCGCTTTTCGGGAAGGCGCTTTAGGCAGCGTTTCAAATTAATTCGGAACGGCGGCTTGTGCCTTTTTGAGGCATCGTTTCGGGCGCTGATTGGCCTATAAAAGCCCGATCGGGCTGAGAAAGAGCAGATCTCTTTTTCAGAGAACTTTTGGCTCTTCTTCTTCCTCTTTCCTCTTCATTCAGAAAGCTTGAGAACTTTCGCAGCTCTTCAATGGCGCCCAAAAGACGAGCGGGGAAAGAAGTGGCAACTTTTGCAGCGGGGGGTCCTTCCCCTCCTCCGGTCGTCGAACGATCAATCGCCGGTAAGGGACTTTCCCTTTTGATTAGAGACTGTTGTCTCTTTCTTTTTTTTTTAACAGTCGATGCCTGGCTATCTTTGGATGAATCCAGAACGATCAAACATGATCTGTTACTGTTAGGGAATTCAATTCCCTAGATTTCCCTTGCTTTCTTGGGCGGGGGGTATAAGAACTGAACAGTTCTTCTTTAAGCTTCCGTACGAAGCTATTACTTGGGCTGTCTTCGTCCTGTTGAAGAACAGGATACGGACCTGTCCCTTCAATCATGGCCGTAAAGGATAACTTTTGACCATAATGCCCCTTTGATGAAGTTAGCCCTGAGGGCTGTACCACCTTCTGCATCACCTTCTGCTTATGCGAAGCAAACACTTGGACATTTTCTGCGAACTGCGGACTTGTCCGTGAGGCTAAGCTTTGTCGAAGCTATCATCTTGCTGGCTTTGCCCACTGGGCGAGGCTATGCCTTGGTGAAAGTCGTATCTTTGTGTTTGCTTGGCTGGTGAACTAATCATAGTTCTTCTTGCTCCTGCAGTGCACTATATTCCCGGTCCTTTGAACAATCTGTTTGGGATGACCAGAGGAGTGGATGGCAACACCAGCTTGAAATTTCAAGGGTAAGCTTCTTTGTTTAGTGAGCGGAGCTCCATCGTTCGAGACACGCTTATTCATGGTGGTGATCAACTCACCACGAGGAGCATTCTGACTACGGCTCCTCTTGAAGATATTGACCGTCGAACTTATAGGAAGCCCGACTTCATGTTCGGGGATGCCGCACCAGATCCTGATCACCAACTACAGGCAGGAGAAAGGCAATGGATTTTTCGGTTGGATGATGAGAAGTTTTACCTTCCGTCCAACAGGCGACATTTTTCTTTGTCTTCCTTCCAGTGTGTGACGCAGGCTCGGAAGATGGCATGGGACGTGAGTCGAAATACCGACTCCGTCCACGTAGGGAGATTGATGTTTCAGTCTCCTGGTTATGCAAAAGTGGGGCCTCCTCATAGCATAATGGGTCTACACCCTGGGAATGTATCGCGAGAGATCCCAGTAGGAGAAAATCCGGCTGTGGCGCTGACCTTTGGCAACCAGTTCTGCAAGGTCAATGGGAACTATCCTGCTACTGACTTCAGGGCTCCAGGTTGGATTCACCCTCCGAAGACGTGGTGGATGGATTTGACTACATATATCCTTGCTCATTTCGAGGAGGATTTGGAGAGGCTGAACCTCTATGAGGCCGTCAGGGCGACCTGCTACGGCATTGAGATGAATGTGGCGTGCTTTTACGCCATCTTTGAATTGTATTGCCCAGCTTCAGGGACTTTCTTCACCCCTGTTGGCGAGTTGGGCATGGCCTTGCATGAGATGTGGGAAGTCTCTGCTCTGCCTTTTGGGTCTCTCGTATATGAAGAATACTTCCCGTGCGAGGCGGAATTGGCTCTTCTGGAGAAGCAGGAGCCTGCCTTGTTCGAGACCTATCGGGAGTTAATGTGCCACTTGCACATTTGTTCCAGTATACATGGGGGCAGTAAGGGAACTTCCTGTAGCTTGAAGAGCTGGGGGAATTACTTGTTCCCGGATATGGGGAATACTCCTGAAGCAGGTCACTGCGGAGTTGCTGATGAGGATATCTTTGAACGGATGCAAAAGCACCTCCAAAGGGATCTTGTTGTGACGGAAGACGATGGTCCCTATGAGAAGGGTGATGTCCTTCAGAGCTTCCATCATCAGGCTCGTCGGCCGATGTCTCGGAAGGCACTGCTGGCTGGCTTCTTAACCGTCTGGCTGAAGAAATGCGTAGTGCCATCTTCTTCGGGTGACGTCGTTCATCCGAATGTCTTGCTGCCCGCTGTCTGGTTGGTTCATGGGCACCCTCTGGGTCTTCTTCCGGCCATGGTGTGCTGTATCCAGAGAGGCCTTCGTGCATTAACAGAGGCTTTTTGCAGGCCGCCAGCGACGAAGCGTGGAAAGGGAGCCACTTCGCCTTGCGACGGACCCAATCCTAGGATAGGTCTGCCGTACACTTATTTGATGGCGTGGTTCGCCCTGCATTGTCCTTCTTTGATTGAACCTGAAGAGGACCCCCCGCAAGGTGTTCGAATGACGCTTCTCCGCCGATTCAAAGGACGCTCGTGGCTGAAGACTTACGTGGCTGAGGCCCGTAAATTGGTACGTCGTTATGACGTTTATAGTCTCTTCCGCTGTTTTCCCTATATTCGGGGTGCAGGTTATGACGAAGAATTCAGAGATGCGGGGGAAGGGCAGTCTTCCCTGAGCCGGGGAGTTTTTGAGTGGCTGGTCAGCATCCGGCCCTCACACTTATTGTACAGAAGCGGGGATACCTGCTACTTGGAACCCTATGTCCCAAGTCGGTTTGCTCGGCAGTTTGGATATGACCAACTGTATGTGGGCAACCCCCATCTCAATTTGGCTTTCATGGGGAGTCTCATTGATGGGGCCCGTGCCTGGCGATTCTTTACTGCAGGCGGTACTGGGGCGCGGCTGCGCACGCCGTTGAGGAATCCCAATCTCCAAATGACCCTGTGTTTCTGCCAGTGGTACACAACTTCCAACTCCACACCCCTCGGATTCAAGGCCAACAGCTCAGGTGTGAGGTTACTTTCTCAGCAGCTGAAATGGAAGGCTTTTGAGAAAAGGGAAGATAAGAGGGTTCGCGTCCCAGGCATAGAGGAATTCGTCGCTGTGGATGAAAGCGAGGCCTCAGATGCAGAAAGTCCTCACTTCGAAGCGGGGACGGGGGCTGAGACTCCCGCAACTGGCTCTGGTGTGATGGGGACAGCTCCCCACGATGTGTAGAAGAAGTGGAGGAAGAGGATTCTGACGTCCACTTCAAAAGAAAGCGGGAGGGTGGATCTCATAGGAAGTCGCTGGTGAAGAAGCCCCGTCGCCAAGCTCCTACGATTATCGTAGAGGGTTATCCCTCTGCAGCGTTCCCTCCTGCTGCCCCATTAGTGGCTGAACCGTCAGTTGCTGAACCGACTACTAGTGAATTTGCTCCAGATCTGGGTAAAATCAACCCCGTCCGTATAATATGCCTTTTGTGTGTTCCAAATAACTTATTATTTGCTTCTTGATATAGGAGCTGAGGCGGTTGGAGAGCAAGGGGAACATTATGATCCCCTGTTTACTTATGGAACTGAAGCTGGTTCTTTTGCCCTCCTGGAGGAGTCCGGAGGTGATGCGGCCGACATTGGTCCTTCCGGCGCTTGGACTTCCAAAGGAAGTCCTGTAGCGTCGAGCTCTATTAGATGGTCCACGGGAGACTCGGCAAGCGGGCTGGCCATTCGTATTGACTCCGCAAAGAATTTTCCGATGGAGCCCATGGATACTAACGCGGCTGCCGAGATGTTTGAGGCGACATCATCCTTTGGTATTGTCCCGACTTCTTGGCTTCCTTTGCATGTTGTGTCCTGACTAACCACAGTCTTGCTACAGGTGTTCGGCCTCAAGGTGCATCAGCTTCAAGGGAGCCAGACGATTTTCCCGAAGGGTCAAGGGGTGACATGAGCACTTCCACCGCGGCGGATGCTGCTGTGTTGGATGCGCTGTATGGCGACCTGCCCTCTTATCGGCCTGAGCCAGCCGAAGGACCAGAGATTGAAGGGACGGCAGTTCCGGAGGTGTCCTCACTCCCAACTACATCAACGAGTGAGGTGCCGACAGTTTTGCCAAGCGCGGAGCTGAGGGTGATTACAAGCCCTACTTCCCTAACCCTGGTGGTTGAGCCTGCTGTTCAGGAGATGGTCACCAGCCCTACCTCAGCGGTGGCTAGTGTACTGATTTTCATGAAGACTCCGCCGAGATCACCGACGACCTGTCCTGCTGCTGTTAATGTTCCCGTTGCTCCTTCCACGGTAGCATCGACCAGGCTGGTGGACTTTTCTGAGGTTGCCCGTCTACCAGAGGTGGCCGAGGTTGAAAATGATTTCATAGGTGACATGGTTGATAGCTTTTATAAAGGCTTAGGGCGATCCATTGACCTGGTCTTGAAAGGCTCGACTATGTCATTCTCAACTTTGAAGGTGGTCCTCTCCCGCAGTATTGAAAGTATTCGGGACTTTGAAGGGTATCACCAGGCCGCTGCCTTGGAACTCCTGGTGGATCAATTCGAGAGGGATGTAGAGGAATGGCGCCGTCTTAGCCGCTCGGACCTGGAGTCTTCGATTGATGAGCGGTTTGCGCGTCTTGTCGCTCAAAAGCATGAGGCCCGTCTTGCCGCTCAAGAAGCTACCGAGGCTATTTCTTCTGACTTGAAATCCTTGGAAACAAGGCAAGCGGAAGTTGGAAACGCCATTGATGCCTCCACCAGTGCTCTTCTTGACGCTGAAGATAAGGTCGGGAAGGCCAGAGAGATGATCAGGAAGGGAACTCTTCTCTTGTCCAAGGCTGAACCGGTGCGTCTTGAAGAAGCTGCGCGGCTTGAGCAGCTTAAGGCTCAAAATGACGAACTCTCGCAGCAGGGATTATCGCAGAGGGCAACTTTGGCGGAGGTCGAAGCTCGTTTGGCCCAGGCAACGGATTTCAATGAGGCTGAGCTGAGGTTGCAGGCGCTTGCCCAGGCTGCTGATGACAGGAGGACGAGGCTGGCTTCCCTTGGAGAGCGGATCAGATCTTACAATGTACGCCTGTAGATCGTTGTATATGTGTGCCTCTATGTATCCCATCCTTTTGGAATCAATGAAAATTTCTTTTTCTTTTGTTTTGACTCCTTGTTTTGTTTTGACTTTTCCAAGTTGCCTTACAGCCACTTGAGAACATAGTCTTTGCTGGATTGGATGATGAGACTTGGCTATCTGCCGGTTCAGAGGTCACAATGACATAACCGATTGAGAAGTCACCAGTCTCAAGATTAGCCCTTACGGGGCTAAAGGGGTAATACTTGCCTTTTATAAATGTCAGCGAGTATCGGTGAGACCTGTCTTTTGTAAATGTCAACAGGGCTCGAAATTGAGACTTAGCTGTCTGCTGGTTCAGAGGTCGCAATGACATAACCGATTGAGACGCCACCAAGCTCGAAATAGGTGATACTTGTCTTTTGTAAATGTCAACAAGTATCGAGACCTGTCTTTTTTAGATGTCAACAGGGCTCGGAATTGAGACTTGTCTTTTGTAAATGTCAACAAGTATCGAGACCTGTCTTTTGTAAATGTCAACAGGCTCGAGGTTGAGACTTGTCTTTTGTAAATGTTAACAAGCTCGAAATTGAGACTTGGCTGTCTGCTGGTTCAGAGGTCGCAATGACATAATCGATTTAGACGCCACCAAGCTCAAGGTAGGTGATACTTGTCTTTTGTAAATGTCAACAAGTATCGAGACCTGTCTTTTGTAAATGTCAACAGGCTCGAGGTTGAGACTTGTCTTTTGTAAATGTCAACAAGCTCGAAATTGAGACTTGGCTGTCTGCTGGTTCAGAGGTCGCAATAACATAACCGATTGAGACGCCACCAAGCTCAAGGTAGGTGATACTTGTCTTTTGTAAATGTCAACAAGTATCGAGACCTGTCTTTTGTAAATGTCAACAGGCTCGAGGTTGAGATTTGGTTGTCTGCTGGTTCAGAGGTCGCAATGACATAACCGATTGAGACGCCACCAAGCTTAAGATTGGTGATGGAATTTGGGAAGAGGTCTCGTTTTCTCGGGAGAAACGAGGGAATTGCTGTCATAGGTTTAATGTTAACGTAACAGCGAAATGTATATGTGGCCTTACCATTCTATGGATGAGAATTGGTAAGTGACTTTGGAGGTCTCGTTTTTACGGGGAGAAACGAGGGAATTGCTGTCATAGGTTTAATGTTAACGTAACAGCGAAATGTATATGTGGCCCTACCATTCTATGGATGAGAATTGGTAAGTGACTTTGGAGGTCTCGTTTTCACGGGGAGAAACGAGGGAATTGCTGCATAGGTTTAATGTTAACATAACAGCGAAATGTATATATGGCCCTACCATTCTATGGATGAGAATTGGTAAGTGACTTTGGAGGGGGAATCAAATGAGAACAGGTCTCTTGGGATTTTTAGCAAACCCCCAGCTGTCAACGGGTTTGATATGCCTTTACCAACTACTGTTTGAGTTGGGCTAGCCATGCTATTCCCCTCAGCATGATGAGTTGTCAAGGACTTATGTTGGGCTTATAGGCCAACATTTTCCTCTATCCTTAATCGTTAAGGATGTTGGATTATCTGGTTACTGTATGCATAACCTTGATTTGTCTTCGAGACAACTAGTGCACGACCAGGTTCCTACTGGTTTATGGTTGTATGATCTCGCTTGGAGGAAGAGAAAGGCTCTCTTTGTGTGTACTTTGGACACGAAGGTCTTGATCAGAGGTGTAGTGTTAACTTGATCATGAGAAGGATCCTTGATTAAGGATAATACTTCTTTAAGAACTTGCCATTGATCGGCATCATGAGTAGGTCGCCATCTAAAGTCTTAAGGCGGTATGCTCTGTTTGAATAGACTGTTTCTATTACAAACGGTCCTTACCATTTAGGCTGAAATTTGCCTTTGGTCTTGTGCGTCATAATCATCGGTCGTCTGACGGCTAGGACCAGATCTCCTTTCTGAAAGACTCTCTGTTTGACCTTCTTATTGAAGGCTTTTGAAATTCGAGCTTGATACAGCTCAATATGTTGCTGAGCTTGTAGTCGCTTCTCATCTAGGGCTTCGAGCTCTTGAAGACGCAACCGATCATTGTCCTCTGATGTGATTTTAGTGGTCAGAGCTACTCGCAATGACGACATCTGAATTTCCAATGGGATGACTGCTTCGCACCCATATACCAAGGAAAAAGGCATATTGCCTGTCGGTGTCCGAACCGTGGTCCGGTAGGCCCAAAGACATTCACCAAGCTTTTCGTCCCAGTCTCGCTTATTCGAGGAGACGAATTTTTTTAGTAGCTTGATGATCGTTTTATTGAATGCTTCCGCCAAACCATTAGCGGCAGGATTATAGGCAGTTGAAGCCACATTCTGAATTCGGTATTTATCACAGAACCGATAGAATCCTTGCCTTATAAATTGGGGACCGTTGTCATGGATGATCCGCCTAGGGACACCAAATCGATGGATGACATGGTGTTTGATGAAGTTAACCACGTTAGAGGTTTTGACTTCAGCTAATGGTATAGCCTCTGCCCATTTTGAAAAGTAATCAGTTATTGCCAGGATAAACCGGTGACCTTTGTCGAAGAGGGGCTGATCGGCCCCACGACATCTATTCCCCATGCTTCAAATGGCCATGAAGCAACAGTCGGGTGGAGCAACTCCGAAGGTTGGTGTATGAAGTCCGCGTGGATTTGACACGCTTTACACCTTCGTGCATATTGGATGGCGTCGGCTATCATAGTTGGCCAGTAATATCCAAGCCTATGCAACCTGTCTTTAAGTTTTGGACCTGGTTGATGAGCTCCGTAAATACCATCGTGCGCTTCTTTAAGCGCTTCCTGTGCCTCTGAATGAGAAAGGCAACGGAGGAGGACACCGTCATATGAGCGACGGTAAAGTGTCTTCAAAGTTGGGTCGTAGTAGAAACGAAGAGACCTTCGTCTGATAGACGCCACTTCTTTAGGAGATCGTCTGGAAGCACACCGTGCAAAGCATAGTCAATGAGAGGAAAGCGCCAGTCTCTCGGCTCAAGATCTGTGGAGACATTATAGACCTCTCGGGTTCTTAGCATATGCTTAGAGCATCAAGATGTCGAGTTGCGACTGTGAGGTGATACTCGGTGTCGGCTGGCAAGGCTAGTGTTGTTGCTAATGCAGCAAGAGAGTCCGCCTTGGTATTCTGAGATCGAGACACATGCCCGATGTAGAAGCCTTCAAATAGGTTAGCCAATTCGATGGCCGTGTGATAATAAGGCACCAAGTCTTCATGGCGAACTTCATATTCACCTTTAACCTGATTGATAATCAGTTTTGAGTCGCCGTAAGCTTCGAGGTGGCGTACCCCCATTCCATGGGCGAGTTGAAGGCCAATAAGCAGAGCATTATACTCTGCTACATTGTTGGAGCATGATTCTGTCAAAGAAAATGCTCTGGGGAGAACATGATTCTGTGGGGAGACAAACACAACCCCCACTCCGGCAATAATCTTGCCTTTAGGGCCCATTCGCGATGCTCCATCGAAGAACATTTGCCACACTTCCTCTTCTGAGGTTGCATTAGACTCGAAGACTTCATCAGGGATATCTTCGTGAAGTTTTGAATGTTCCGGAACTGGATGAGCGGCCAAGAACTCTGCAAGGGTCTGACCTTTAATCGCCTTCTGAGGGGTAAAGATCATGTCGTATTGAGACAATAAAAGTGCCCACTTAGCTAATCTTGAATTCAGCGATCTTGGCTTCGTCATAAGAAGACGCAAAGGGTTCACTCTAGAGATGACATGTATGGTTTGGCCAACCAAATAATGTCGCATCTTTTGAACAGCAAAGACGAGAGCCAAACACTCTTTCTCGATAGGGTTATAGCGAGATTCTGCCCCTATCAGAGTTCTGCTCAGATAATAAATAACCTGCTCGTGCCCATTGTCGTCCTTTTGAGCAAGGAGGGCGCCGAGAGAATAGTCCATAGCTTTTACATAAAGCAAGAATGGTTTCCCTGATGTAGGGGCCACCAAGACTGGAGGTTTTGTGAGATACCTCTTAATGTCTTCATAAGCTTCTTGACAAGCTTGATCCCATACGAAGGAAGCACCCTTTTTCATGAGTCGGGTGAACGGTTGACAGCGGCCCGAGAGATTTGTAATGAATCTTCTGATATAAGCCAGCATGCCCTGTAAGCCTCTAAGCTCTTTGAGGTTCCTTGGTGGATGCATGCTCTGAATGGCTTTGACTTTGTCTGGATCTAGATGAATCCCTTTTGATGTGACAATAAACCCAAGGAACTTGCCACTTGACACTCCCAAGAAGGATTTTGTCGGGTTCATTTTCAGTTGATGAGCCCGCATTATGTCGAACATTGTTCTCAGGTCGTGAAGATGTTCATCCTTGTTGCGGCTTTTGACAGCAATGTCGTCGACATAGCATTCTACCATTTTTCGGAGGTGATCGCGGAAGATTGTACTCATTGCCCGCTGGTAGGTTGCTCCGGCATTCTTCAGTCCAAAGGGCATTACAGTGTAGCAGTATACCCTGATGGTGTTCGGAAAGAAGTATGCTTCTCGTCGTCGGAATACATCTTAATCTGGTTGTACCCTGAAAAGCCGTCCATGAAAGACATCCTTTCGAATCCGCATGTGTTGTCAATCATGACATCGGTGATGGGCAGTGGGAATTCGTCTTTAGGACAGGCCGTATTAAGATCACGGAAGTCGATGCAAATCTGTATTTTCTCGTTCTTCTTGAGGATGGGGACGATGTTAGCTACCCAATCTGGATGTTGTTCCTCCCGGATGAAGCCACATGCAATGAGTTTGTGAACTTCGGCTTCAATAGCTTCCATAATGTTCGGGCGAAACCGACGTTGTTGCTGCTTGACTGGCTTGACGTCGGGCCTGATATTTAGACGGTGCATAGCGACTTGTGGATCAAGTCTGGGCATGTCTTCGTAGCTCCATGCGAAGACGTCTATATACTATTTTATGAGCATTATCAATTCTTCCTTTTCTATAAGTGATAGGCTTTCACTTATAAAAATGGGTTTGGGATGGTCTTGATTACCCAGGTTGACCTGCATCACCTTGTCTTCAATAGGTGGTTCGCGAGCTCGAATCGCTTTTCCCACTGGAGGTTTAATTGTTGGGCCCATGGTTCCTTATCGGCAGCCTCTGCAGGTTCTAATTGACTGCTTGAAGCCATATTAACAGTGAGGTTTTCGAACATTCCTCCTACACTGACATCTGAGTCCCACTCGGAGGATGAGGCCGAATGTGATGGAATTGGTCCATCGTCTTTGACTTGAACCGTTGTTGATGATGTGGGTGTAACGTATCCCAACCCCCTGCGTGTACTATCATAGTAATTTGCAGGTTTCCCTTTTGGGACAAAATTACGCATTAAACTGCGCCTTCCTTTTCCAAAATTCAGGCCCGCTCCATGCTTCAAGTCGTATCCCATTTTCTTTATAATATGGCGCGCTGACCGCGCATAATGAAAGAACTGTGGAGTGTCTGAATCTGAGCTTGAATCTGCAGCTGTGAGTTCCCGTGGTTGGGTTCTACCGAAGATTATCGGCAACTGACCTTGTCTGGACGGAGGGATCAGCAGCGTGGCCCTTCTATAGCTTCCATAGGTGTGCTGGCCGCACTCGGCTTATGTAAGGGCATATGCAAACAGCCATCTGTAATGGCTTTGATCGACCCAATACTCGCAGGATAATCAAAAGAAATATTATCATTAATTACCCATTCACCTTCATCTTCAGAAGGAGTATTACATTGGGGATTATTAAAACATGCTATAATTGGTTCGCCAATCAGAATGGCTGGCATGCCTGCTTCGGATTCTGAATCCGCCTCGTTGCCACTTTCATCATCATCTGGCAATGGTTCCTTAGGCGTTCTACTGTCCTCTTGATACAGGAGAGCGTCGGTGAAGTAATTTTCCACCCCTCTGAAGGGTTACTTTTCAGCAAAGACAGTTCGTACTGTCACATCATCTTCAACATATTTGAAGCATTGGTGGAGAGTAGAGGGAACGATCCAGTTGGCATGGATGCATGGCCGTCCTAGCAGCAGGTTATATGATGTGTCAGCGTCAATGATATAACACGTCACTTCTGACTTCAGGCTCCCGATTCTGCAACGAGTCGAATTTTCCCAAGTGGATGACTGCTCCCGGCGTTGAAACCGTATATTGTAGTAGTGGTTGCGGACAACCTATACAGCGGTATGCCGAGGAAGTAGAGAAGCCTTTTGGGGATGATGTTGAGTGCGGATCCCGGATCGACTTGTATTCTTTCAATGCACGTTGAACCGATATATCCGGTGTAGTACAGAGGTCGATCGTGCTTGTTGTCTTTGAGAAGCATATCTTCCGCCGTGAATGTAATAGCGGGCACCTTTGATTGTGTGTGATGACACTCTGGGCAAGGAGACCGAACGTCATCGTTAGGGACCTCAGACATGCATGTCAGAAAGGATTCTGAATTGGTTAGTGCATCCCTGAGTGCTTCTCTTGTCTCTTTTGAGAGACGCAGGAGCTCGTGTAATGTGATACGAGCTGGGATATTAGCCAGCTGAGCTAATATGTCAAAACGAAAGGGCGTATCAAGCCCTTGGCCTGATGGTTTCTTCAACACTTGGTCGAACCGTACCTCCTTAGGCTTCTCTTTTCCCTTTGTTGGAGCTGGAGTGGATGCTGGTATTGGTACTGACGTCGTTTGCTGTTGTATCTCATCAGTAGACTTTTCATACTGTCTCAAGTATGATTTTTCGGATCGGGTGCCCATCTGTTGAGGCGCATCGGCTTGCGTCGTGCAAGCATGCTTTTCTCCTTCTGAATCGCTGAGGGAAGCCGATGTAAGGTTGCCATCGTCTGGGAGGACAGAGATGACATTGCAAGATTTGCCCTTTAAGTTGGGCTCTTTTGAATCCGCTGTACGTCTTGGACGAGGTCCGGGTGTATCCACATGACTTCCCCTGTCTCCAATGTTAGGGGAACGAGACCTTTATCATCTCGAGTCATGGCCGCTGGATGTCTAACTTCCAACCGTGCCGCGGGGGCTGGATAGGTCCCGTCAGGAACTGTGATCTTTTGGGTGCTGCCGAACTCAAGAGTCACCATATTGGCAGTGACTTTCTTCTGCTCTGTCTTCAATGTCAGAACCCCAGCATCGATTAAGGCTTGTATCCTGTCCTTGAGGACATAGCACTTGTCGGTAGGATGGTGAATCATCCTGTGGTAGAGGCAGTATTTGGGGTCGTTTGTGCGCCCTATCTCATTAGGACGTCGAGCATCTGGTAGCTTCATCTTATTCCCTTTGTGGAGCAGATGGAATATCGTGACCACCTGATCGTCTTTGAAGGAGTACTGTTTTGGAGGGAACTTAGGCTCTTGATTGTTGAAGCCGCTCTTCGTGGCCTTCGACTGCACATCTCCGGATAACTCCACAGACATAGTCTCTTTCCCTTTAGCTTGAGAAGACTGCGGGAGATCGCTACGCCCTTTATTGTTCATACCCCATTTGCCTCTAGGGGCGGATGGTTCGAACTTTTTAGCCGACTTTTCGGCTATCTCAGCTTGTTCGACCAATTCCTTCCAAGTGTGGACTTTGACAGCCCCCATGGAACTTTCACTTGGTCTAAGAAGTTGTGTCTGCATGTCTGTAAGAGCATAGGTAATGGCATCCCTGCTGGACACATCAAGGATAAATTTCTGAACCGCTCAATATAGTCACGGACAGATTCGCCCTTCTTTTGTATGGTGGAGAGGAGCTTGTCCATGGTCACTTCGGTGTCGTCCTCATAGAAACGAGAGAGGAACCGGGTTTCCAGGTCGATCCAAGAATTGATAGAGCCCGAAGGGAGACTTCGGAACCAGTCGAATGCCACCCCCTTTAAGGTGCCAATGAACAGCCTAGCCATAATGGCGTCGTTGCTTATAACATTACCAGTCTGGGACCGGAAGTAATAGATATGCTGATTTGGCGAGCTCTTACCATCATACGTATGCAACGTTGGTGGTTTGAACTTCGGTGGATATGGCACCAAATCCCACTCCAGCGGGTAAGGACAGATTGCCCCTACTTTCTTTAATTCATCCCTCTGAGTTAGGGATGCAGTTTGAGCTTGGAGGCCTTTAAGGACTTCGGCGTCTAAGGAAGAACCCTCCTTGAATTTCTCTGTCTTTGGCTACTCATTGCTGAAATGTTCCTCCTCATCATGATTGCTCCCGACATCATTGTCATTCCGATTGCTGAGGAGTCGAGCAAGCATCTGTTGGATATTGTCCAGGGCTTCTTGCTGGGTCTTAGAAGTTTGCTCCTGAGCTTCCAGGCGCCGACGAAGGTCGTCGTTACCGTTATCAGCCATATTGACTGATGCTTTGTTTGTTCGCACTGAGCTAACTGTCGCCGAAGAGGCGTACCCACTATCTTCATCTTCTTCATCTGATGGTTGGGGTGATCTCCTGGGCTGCGACGAGGTTAAGGCTGTCGAAGAGGAAGGCTGCTCATAATTATAGGGTATCGCCACCCTAGATCTGGTGTTTCGGAAAACACCTTCTTCACGCACCAAGACTTCGCCTAAGCCTGGGCTGTAATCTGGATCTGGGGACTCTCGTCCTCTTCCAGTCATGTTGACGGATGCAGAGGCTGGATCTCGTAAGATGCTCCTTTTGCGATGCTTCATTGGGACACGTACAGATAGCCGATCAAAGACTGATTGCCGGCATGGAGAAGTGACGAGGATTGGTCGTAACCGGCAACGAGTTGAATGGACTGTCACCAGCTGGCATCCCCTTTGTTGACAATAGGGGGAGTAGTTCGAAAAGACTCCGACTTCCGTTTGTTCGCCAGGAGTTCCTGCAAGCCAAGCCTATTAGAGCCTAGATAACCCCATGGAGAGGCCTCTTTGGAGTGTACACAGGATGACGTGCCGTTCCTCTTATCCCTGCAGAAGGGATTAGCACTGAATAGCGCTTTTGTTCTAGCTTCGCCAACAGATGCGAGCTTAGCGCTTGACGAACTGGAAAGCGGAGCACGCTGTGGTGCTTTATCCGCTATGCCGCTGCGAAGGGGATTAGCCTTAGATAACACTTTGGCCCTAGCCTCGCGGCCGTGGACCCAGTGAGTACGCTGCGGTACAGTAGCTTCGCTTATGAAAACGAGGCTGGCACAAGCATTGCTGCTTTTGAATTGGGCGATGGTATGATTGCCGTCTTGACTTCATGGTCGGCAGCATTATTGGAGCAGACAGGCATCTTGCCTTTTTCTTCACGAGAGAGGCGCGATTTTGGCGTAGCTACGCCTGAAGCTTTGGCCAAAGACTTCTGTTTAGGCTTCCACATCTGCTTTGGCAGAGTATGCTTAGGTTCGCAAGGAACCTGACTAGCCACACGTGAGGCTGTGGGGTGTTGGCAGAATTCTGCTTCTGGTTTCTGCTTTGAAACCTTGGTCGTGGAGACCTTCCTATGCTTCCAAGCTCGAAGCATTAGGCCACCCCCAGAGAGGACTTCTTCAAATCTTCTTTGATCGAACTTGACGATCAGGTTCTCGAGAGTGCAGGACTTGGGCTGCGGGCATGCTTCCTCGTTGCGCCAGAAAACCACAGTAGGTTCGCAAAGAACCTTTCCCGTCTCCACAGAGACTTTCTTTGAAGATTTAGCCAGAGAGGCTCTGGCTGCACCGGCTTTTCCGAATTCAGAGTTAGACCCGAAGGTCTGTTCGTCGCATTGCGACACTTGATTCTCAGCAGTGGAGAATACAATCCCCAGCGGAGTCGCCATCTTATTTTCCATTATATTTGCAAAGGGGAAAACTTACAATAAAAGGTTTGAGGAGCTAAATTACAAGTATTCTTAAAAAGATTACAAGTAGATCTCCTCAGAGATTCTGGAGAAGTGTGTCGATAGGAGTCTGGTCAGCGCGCGACCACCTTGTTCCTTTGACGATGCGAGCGATGAGATTCCCTTCTCGCCTGGTTCTGGGAATCAGAGAATAGAGGGTTGGTAGAACCCTCTTGCTACTTCTCAAAACCGCCTTCAATTAGGAATTCATTCTCGCCTAGTTCTGGAGATTCCTTGAGAAGAAGGTGTTATTAGGGTATCAGCACCCTGAATAGAGAAGTAATTCTCTAAAAGTCTCTGAATTCAAGAACGCACGGTGCGTCGTGAAGAAGCCTCTGCTTGTGGAGTTCTCTTGAAGAAGTCTCTGCTTGTGGAGTCCTCTTGCGCCTGTCGTGTGTCTCTCCTTGTGCGTGTCTGTCTCCTTGTGCCCCTGGCGGGCTATTTATAGGGAGAGCAAGGGTATAATCGTCCCCTTGAAGATATGGAAACAGATTGAATCGAATCTATTTGAATTTGGAAAGTAGCCTTGCTGTGAGGCTAAGATCGGCTTCTGCGAAACTAGAAATGGCAGGTCGGTTGATCTCCTTGATCTGTTTTGATCCTTTCCATATCGTTGGAGGATTTCCTTGATCTTCTTACTCGTTTTAAGAGAGTCAAGAGATTGTGGCAATCAACTACCAAATTTGATCTCCGATTTGATCTTAATTGGATTTGATCTGATTGGATCCGATCTCATCCGGAGATTTGATTGGTCAAAGGTTGACAACAGCAGATCCGTAGCGGTGCTGCCCGCTTTGAGCTCGCAGCGGAGCTGGAGACGGTTTCTGGTGAAGTCCGAAAGAAACCCTTCAGCGGAGCTAGAAGTCCTATGTGGCGAAGTTATAAGTTAGCTTCCTGGCGAGGCTTTGAATGGCTTCAAGGCGAAGTCGGATGATCCTAGCCTCTCAAGCGAGGCTATCCCTTTGGGCTCATGTGATGCTAAGTGCTAGCACCTTAGACCTGCTGAGGTCTGTTTTAGAAACAATCCGGGTTCACTGTCTGCTTGCTGGATCAGTGGAGTCCAAGTTGCTTCCTTGTCCCTCGGAGATGGGTGAAAACTGGTCTTCAGCTCGTCTGTCACTTGTCTTTTGTAAATGTCAACAAGTTTAGACATTGTTCGGACCAATAAGAATCTTGTCTTTTTTAAGTATCAACAACAACGAGTTTTCACCAGTATTAAAAAGGCCATGGGAATTGAAGATGATAATATTGATTTAGTACTATTACATACGGTCAATTATTTGCATTCGTTAAAAAGGAAGCACTACTAGCCTGTCAGGAATTAAAATTTCAAGCCAAATACGGTAATAAATGAAAAGAAATGGGCCCTTTATGTGAAGCATTTGGCATCACAGGAATAAAAGCTCCCTCAATAGAAAAGAAACACAAACAAAAATGATTCCTTATAAAAAGCATAAGCCAAAGAAATACAAATATTCTCGAAAACATTCAAACGAAGATTATTATCAATCTAAAAGAATTACTTGTTATAAATGTTGCAAACCTGGTCACATCGCAAGTAAATGTAAATTAAAAGGCAAAAATAGAATTAATGAAATCATAGACAATCTATCAGATATAGATTCAAACATAAAAGAAAAATTTAAAGAAAAATTATAACTCTATTCTGAAATTAATAAAATATCTGAAGATGATGGATTTTACTATTCTTCAAGTTCTAGTGACCATACGTGTACATGTAAACAAATTAATATGATTAATACAAGAAACACTCTAAAATTGCCTAAGGCAAAAAATTTAAAAAAATATTCAAAAGAATTGATATTCGATATGATACAATAGATAGCAGACCCGGAAAAACAAAAGGAACATTTAGAAAAATTGAAAATGAGTACCGACAAAGGCAAATCTCCGATTCAAAAGACCGTCAATTCCAAAGACTATGAAATAAAAATCTCATCACTTTCATCCTCGCCTATTCAAAGTCCCAATAAATTCCAAGTCTTAGGTAATTTTACTCCTCTTCCTTATGCCATGACTCTTCAAACGCCTTCTGCCAAAATTTAAAACACATCACGCCCTCAGTCAACATCTGATTCATCTCCTTATTTCACCAAAAGGAATCCAGAACATCTACTCCTTACCACCTTTACTGAAATTCCTGATTACAAAACCCTCTCCTCATTTGTTAATAAAATCCTACCTTCTGGTTGTCAATGGATTCCAGACGACCCACTCAAAACTCAACGATATTATGAACTTGTTCTCGTTGACTCTGGCTCTATTGAGCTATATCATTCTATGGACAAAAACACTCCCGACAGAATCTCTTATTCAAAATGCATCATCAAAAGAGTAATCAAACCGACAGAATGGGCATCCTATGCTACAATGAAGGATTTTATAGTCAATTACATTCCAAAAGGTTACTCCTATCATGATTATCGGATGGCCTGGTATCGCACATTCCTCTACAGACCATTTGATCATTCATGGTTTTTTTACCTTTCATTCAAACTGTCAAGAAGATTTTCCAATTTGGTTCTATGAGTGGTGGCATTCATACGGACCCACAACAGATATTCTACCACCAGCAATACTCAAAGGCTTCAATCCCTACCTACTCAAAGCCAAAGGACTACACTATGTCAAGACAGTATAGTTCTACAGAGAATTCAAGGTTCCATTGATTTTCTGTTGGAGTTACAGAGTTGCTCAACATTATAGTATTGCCGACAAATTTCCTATGAGTCTCTTCCGAGAATTCAAAATTAAATGGTGGGACAAATTTAATCAAGCCTTTGTTCGGACACAACAGTTACTGAATTCCTCGCCACCGGCAAAAAACTCCAACATCATATTCAACAAATTGCCAAGCAAACGGATCCTTCTACTACTCCAAAATCCAACTCCAAAACCCCAGTTCAACTCCCAGATGACTCTGATTCAGAAGACGAATTCTAACAGTTCTTACAATTCTAAAAATTTAAGAAGATGCAGAAGCAACTCAACCGTTCCCGGGCAAACTCCACGACATCCTCCACCTCCACCGATCCCATCGGTGGCCAAGATCCCTTTGATATGTAAAAGAGAGAGAGAGAGAGAGAGAGAGAGAGAGAGAGAGAAGAAAGAGACACTTTTCTGCAGATTCCACCATCAGAAGACAGAAGACAAAGCACTACTCACAAGAAGACAAAATACTGTCACTCATCACAAGACGACAAAAGCAGACAACATCTCCAACTCAAAAGCATCACCCGATTTGATAGCATCGCCAGATCAAAAGCAAAAGAAGAAAATGACAACGCACTTATCTTTCCAGCTCAAAAGTAAATCCACTCACCGACAATAATTCAAAAACGACAGAGGAGACTTGACGGAAAGTAGATTCCTTACCTTAAAGAACGTGACGCACTCGCCCAAAAGCAGATGCCTTCAAGATGGACAGCTCATCCCTCAATCATGTAGGATAGCTCATCACCTCCAGAAGCATCCACACTCTCTATAAATCAGAGTCCCCTTCATTCGTCAAAGGCAGAGCGAAAATAACAATCAGCAATTAAGCCAGAAATTCCTTAGTCCTCAACCAACCTTCTTCAACTACCATCTTCACCTAAACCTTTCAAACTGTATTCCTACCTTATCCTGTATCCAGTTTCAAAAGTCATAGTATCAAGACAAGCCTTGTAAGTTCATATTCCATTTGTAATTTATCTCTTCAAAACAATATTTTATCTTTTGTTAATACTGTGTGGTTATCGATTAATACTTCCACAACAAGATTGCATTGTGCACCTCTAACTCTTATCAAGAGAAATCACGAGGAAGAAGTTCAGAACCCTTCACCAGTTATTCGGCTTCTAATCGTGTTCGAAGTGATCGTTTCTGTTTCCTTTTTCATATAATCATCTTAAACTTACTCCTGGGTTTATTTTGGTATCAGAGCGAAAATAGCAATAAGCAATTAAGCCATAAATTCCTCAGTCCTCAACCAACCTTCTTCAACTACCATCTTCACCTAAACCTTTCAAACTGTATTCTTACCTTATCCTGTATCCAGTTTCAAAAGTCAAAGTATCAAGACAAGCCTTGTAAGTTCAAATTCCATTTGTAATTTATCTCTTCAAAATAATATTTTATCTTTTGTTAATACTGTGTGGTTGTCGATTAATACTTCCACAACAAGATTGCATTGTGCACCTCTAACTCTTATTAAGAGGAATCACGAGGAAGAAGTTCAGAACCCTTCACTGGGTATTCGACTTCTAATCTTATTCGAAGTGATCGTTTCTGTTTCCTTTTTCATATAATCATCTTAAACTTACTCCTGGGTATATGTATATATAGGTATATATATAGGTATATATATATGTGTGTGTGTGTGTATACACACAC